>JAHQCQ010002113.1:0-18986 GCA_023539305.1 Ilex asprella | reverse complement strand
CTCATGATAAAATGAAAGACAAGCATAATATAAATGGACATAATGAAAAAATGAAGCATGGAACTTAACTAAATGCAAGAAAACATAAACTAAGAAGAAAAATATTCAATACCCATTTTAAACTAAGAATTGAAGAAAACTTGAAAACATAAAAGGTGAAAGCTAAGAAACTAAACTAAACTTGCAAAGCAATGAAATTAAATGACATTGAAAGTAAATAAGGAAGCTTACACAAGTCTTACAACAATGAAAATGGTGAAGAATAAGCAAAAACGAAATTTATATTACACTATTCATTGTCTTCCTCCTTGTAGCTTTCTATATCTACTCCTAAGCTTAGGTAGCCACCCTCTTGAAGAACTTGTAAATGCTGAATATAATAGTGTGTGAGCCTTTCTTTTTCATGCAAGGTGGTCCCCCAATGTGTGTGCAAGCCTCCCCTCAATGGCAGGTGATATGATGGCCCATGACAGACTAAGGAAGAGCTAGCCTGCAACCCCATGTGCAGCTCATTCCTCTCCCATGCTTCATTACTGTCAAACCTTCCAAGTCTTCCAAATGTGTAAGGGAGGCGTGCTCTTGTGTCAGGAAATGTTGGGGGGCAAGTAAGAGAAGTGTAGGTGGGACCCCCAAGCCTCAAAGTTGAGTTACAGGCTGTTTTTCGGCCAGAAGGTTCGTGGTACCGGTACTAGGTACTGGTACTGTTTTGCTGCACTGGACCACCTTCGGTAGAAATGGCATACCTCTTGATCTAACCGTTGGGTTGAGCTAAAATTTTGACACGATACAGAAAACATCCAGATATACAACTTTCATGTTTTGAACTTTTCCAGATTCTGAGTAAATCATGGTCAAAATAGAGGAGAACCGAGGCAGTCCTTCCCAGTGATGTGGCCGCTGGTGCCTTTGTTCCAAAACACCAATTCCTCCTTGATTTCTTCACTTTTAAGCGTCCAATTCTTCATTTATTGTGTCCATGCCTTTACCACACATCCAACATAGTTGCAAGGTCCTAAAATCTAACATTTAAGCTATCAAAACATGCCACATCGAGAATTCAACGTTATTCATAAAATAGGCTAACACTAAGTAATTAAATGCAAAAGTTGAGTTATAATGAATGTAATGAGGCCATGAAATGTACAATATTATGTGCTCATCACTATGTCTACTCCTCCTATTATTGTACCACCACCATTCACCTCTAGAGGGACATTGATGCAAATCATGATTATCATAGAGGAGAGGATGGATGGTGCAGAGAGATATGCCCTGGAGACAAGTCAGGCAGTGGAGACATGCGAGGGGAAGATGGACTGGCTTATGACTGGTATGTTGAGACTGTTAGAGCATACTTTTCGTGGTGAGCCCATTCCACTAGTGCCATCTTTGGGACCCCAAAAAAATTTTGCTAGGGAGGATATGGTACTGGATATGGAGGACAGTAAGACTAAAGACGAGGAAGAAGGAGCTGGTGGCGATGGAGATGCTGAGGAGGATGTAGCTAACGGGAGTGATGATGTTGTTGCTTGATAGCATTTATTTTCATTTTTAGGATTTAAGAGTTAGGAATTTTGTATAGCATGGGTAGAAGAACCTCTAGGGATAGGCTATACTTTCTTTGAGTCGATTTAAGTGAAATCAATGGAAATACATCATTTGAACTATTATGTGCCTTGTTTTCATTTAATTTATGCTTTATGATTTGATTATCTGGTTATGTTTTTTTTGCCTTGGATGTTTTGGAAGGTTGTTTTACTTGTTTTTTTTAGTTTGATGCTTACTAGGGACTAGAAAAGCCTTAGTTGGGGAGGGGGTGTTGAGTACTCAATATTGCATTATTTTATAGCTTAACACATTCGCTTTAGGCTTCCTAACAAACTAACTTGCTTCATTTAGTGCATATTGTGCCTTATGCTTTGATTTAAGTGATTGCAGGCAATTTAGGTGTAAAGGTTGAGATTAAGCATTAACAAGATGGCAAGGAAAAAATTGAGATTTAGTTTACTCAGGAAAAGTGAAGCTGGGAACCTTGGCAGTTATTTTGAAAGAAAAGAGAAGTTCTACCAATAGGTATGTAACGACCCGTCCCAATTATCAAGATATTGTTTGCTTTGGGTGCCTATACACCCTCACGGTTTTGTTCTTCTAGGGAAATACCCCAGAAAAGACATCTTGACAATTGAGGGTGAGTACACCATATATATAGCCTAGTTACTCCCCACCCTGAGTCAACGTGGGATGCAACAAATGAAGCTATATCACCTCCTCACCTCGGAAGGCCTTTTGGTAGGGTACTACACTGCACCCGCTTAGAGTCCAAGCGTCCTGGCGAGGCCCACGGGGGGTCCACCTCCCACTGGCTATAGGAGAGTCGGCTCTAATGCCACATGTAGCAACCTGCCCCAATTGTCAAGATATTGTCCTCTTTAGGTTCCTATACACCCTCACGATTTTGTTCTTCGCGGGCTTTGCCCTACAAAAGACCTATTGACAATTAAGGGTGAGCACACTACGTATAGCCCAGTCACTCCCCCTCCAGAGTCGATGTGGGATGCAACATATGAAACTATAACATCTCCTCACCTCGTAAGGCCTTTTGGTAGGCTACTACAAGGTGTTATACAAGTAGGAAGGCAAAAGAATGAAGGTTCAATAGGTAGTTAATACATGTTCTACCAGTAGAAGAACTTACAGAAGTTTTACCTTTTTCATCAGAGAAGTTGTACTGGTAGTTGATGCATGTTCTACTGGCAGAAAAACTTACAGTACTTTGAAAGAGGAAGTCCTACTGGTTGGTAAAAGATGTGCTACTGGTAAGCAAAAACCACATAATTTTTAGAAAGTTTATCAAAGCAAAGTGCTACTGGTAGGTCGTGCTATAGATGGAGTTCCTACAAGTAGGTCAAGGGAGATTTTCACGGGAAACTCAATTAAAGATCAGATCTCGCCATATCTTTTTGGGGTTCTCAACCAATTAGAGAAGGAGATAATTTTGGAATGGATATATGCCAAAGATTTGAAGATTCTCCTTCCCAACAGAATAAATAAAGACCTTTTGGGGAATATAGATGACATTTTTTTGAAAAGTCTTTGGTTTTACTACTTTTCTATGTTTAGAGAGAGTGTTACAATTTTTCTTGATAGTTCTTGCTACTGTTCTATATTTCTAAAGTTCTATTCTTTCATTTGTTCTAGCAATCTTACATTAAGTTGTCTTCAATTTCCGAGATTGTTATTTAAAATTAGTTTTTCGATACAAACAATTATTTTTAAGTCAATCTTTACTTTCATGAATTAAATTATGTCCTCTTTAATTTCTTGTGATATTTACATTATAATGATTGAGTAGTATTTCTCCAGATAATCTGAAGAAGAATTCCGAACCTATGAATTAGGGTTATACTCTAAACTAGTGTTTAACAGCTATGTGATTGTTTGATTAAAGTTGTATGTTCGAAAACCTATTTGGTTAGCATACTTCCCCATTACCCATATACAATTGGTTTTGGTAAGGGTAATTAGTGGTGTTTTCTGCAACCTGTAGAATAATGATTCTTTCATCATAAACTATTTCTCAATTACTACTTTTTATTCTTTTCCAAGAGTTTAGGTGAAAATCATCCGTCTGGACTAGGTTGAATATGAAAGCAGATGAGTTATAGATTTGGAGTATAAATTCTCGTTCATGGATGGGATGAATTCTAAAGATTATGAAGTTTTCCAATTATTGTATTTCAATTGAATTAGTTGTTAATCTCCAAATTCTCAAACTTCAAAGAAGTTTTTCATTTTTAGTTTTCATTAGCTTGGAATCCAAATCTTTCCCCTAAGGAGATGAAGTTGGACTTTGGTTCGAGTTACTACACAATACTATTCTCTTATGCTTGGGGAGCACTCGTGAAAATGCAACCCCTTTGGAGGACAAGCATAATGCTGAGAAGTTGATTGGGATATGATTCCTAACTTATGTTAGGGCATTTGAGTTTGTTGTCAACACTGCCCTAATTCTTAAATTCATGGCAGTGGGTCATGTATTAAATAAATGACTAGAAAATGCTAATTAATTCATCAAAGCCATACCCGACTTCCATTTTTTTCCCAGAGTCAACCCTAACCCCCTAACTAGCTAGATGCGCTCTAACCTTTGTTCGTCCGAATGCTTGTTCTGACCGCATTTTCTTCACTTGAATGCCACAATCCTTGTATTTTAAACCTCACACCCACTTTTGCGTCTCCTTAGCAAGGCTCTCTGTAGTCCTCCTCATGTGATTAGTTTTAGTTCCGCTCACAATTTGAATATTTAGGGTTGTCACAATTCACCCACCTTGAAAGGAATTTCGTCCTCAAAATTTTTATGTTACCTCCATCCTAACAACACTAATTAACATTCCATGTATAAACTTATAAATAAAACATACCTACCTTGTTACTCCTGGGTATTCCAATTTGCATTCAACATGTACACCCTTCTAGTTCTCAAGTTTCCTTAGTCATTGCGTATCTGATTCGGAGGTGCAACTTGTCCTTGTGCTATTGGTGTTCATGACCTTTTGCCCTATTGAAACTTTAAGTAGTTCTTTTTATCTTGTGGTTGTAGTTGTGGATATATATTCCTCATATGCCCACTCTTTCCACAATTGAAGCAAGTATGCCAGTCCCGTGCTTTGCTATTACCCCTTTGCCCGTTATCAACCTTGTTATTCCCATTGTTATTATACCATGGCCATTTGTATAGATGATTAATTTGACTACCATTATAGTTAAAGGAATCCTTAATGATAAGATCATCTCTCTAATTCCCCCAATCAATCCAAATGCAAAATATTTAGTATTTTTAACCTCAGTACCTACATACTCACTAATATGATGTGTTAATTCCCCAAAGCATGCTTCATATTGATCTACACTCATTCCACCTTTCTGTAGATTCAAGAAATCCAAATAGTAAGTTATCTTTAACACTTTAGGTGAAATACTTACCATTGAATATCGTTTTGAATCTTTCCCATGTTAGTCCTTCCACTGGTTCTCCCTGCTTGATGGTTTCAGTTGTTATTTTCCCTATTCTGTACACATCATCCTCAAATGTGTATATGGCTTATGTGTCAAGGTGGGTATCACTCTCCCTTGGAATGATGTGACAAATGAGGCTAAGGAATAGTAGAATGAATGAAGTGTGTGTGTGTAAACAAAAGTGCTCCCCAAGCATAAGGAGACTTTCGAATGTCATGTTTTACTTGGAAAAGTATTCCAAGGTCTTATCCTCAGGGAAGGAAGGTGAATTGTGTGAAGGTGATTTTTTTTGAAAAAGGAAAAGTGTAAAAATCTTTTAGTTTGTGTTTGTGATAGAAAATGAAATTGAACAAGTGTTGGCTAATTTGAAGAGATCATTTCATTGGGAATGCCAAATCAACACAAGACCTTCCCCTAATGGTGCGCAGATGTTCGATTGATTCGTTGGGAACGCGAGACCAAAATAGAGGTGAGGATTCAAGCATACCCCATGATAATGCCAACGGTGTATCAAGAAATCACAACCACGTTCACACTCAACCTAGTCAAACCGAGTCACTATACACTACGAGGAGGAATGAAAATGAGTTGAAGTAGCACACCAAAGAGGATATCTCCCTTGGATTAGCCAACTTAAAATCAAGCTACTCATAATAAAAGGAAGTACATGCATAATGTAAAGAGACATAATGAAGAAATGAAGCATGAAACTTAACTTAATGCAAAAAATCTTAAATTACGAAGAAAAATATTCAATACCTATTTTAAAAGCATAAAATGAAGAAAACTTAACACAACAATGGTGAAATGCAAAATGTAGAACTAAACTTGAAATGTACTTGTAATAAATGACATTAAAGACATTAAATGAAACTTACACAAGTCTTATAGGAAACTACAAGTGAAATGGTTAAGAAAATGCAAAAATACAAACTTGTCTATGCAACTATTCATCTTCTTCCTTGAAGCTTTCTAAGCTCCGCCTTCTTCTTCAATGTGAGTGTGAATACTCTATATATGGTGAAATACCTCTGCAATTTAGTCCATGGAGGTCCCCCCTAGGTGTGTGACAGGCCTCGTATCCATAGGAGGTGAGTTGATGGCTTGGACAGGCTAGGACAAGCCTTGCTGCAATCCACCATGCCTCTATCTTTCTCTCCCATCCTTCATTTTCCTTTGCTAACTTTGGGGATGTAGGAGGTATGTATATATGTAGAATATGTAAGGAGGCAAGTGGGTGGGTCAAAGGTGGGACCATCAAGCAAGTAGAGCATGAGTTGCAGGCATTCTGACACTTTTGGGCAAAACCTACCGGTAGAACGATGAAAACTACCGGTAGGTTTTACTCCAGTAGCAAAAACCTACTTGTAGGTCTTTCTAGAAGGTGACAGTTCTAGACCAATTTTTGTAAAATTGTTATAACTTTTGATCCAACCATCCAATTGAGCAAAAATTTGACACAATATAGAGGACATCCAGATCTAAAACTTTTATGTTTTGAATTTTTTTAGATTCTAAGTGGGTCATGATCAAAAAGGAGGAAAATCAAGGTACTGCAACCAAATGGTGCGGGTGTTGTGCCTATGTTACCAAGCACCGCTATCTCCTTGATTTCTTTAACTTTTAAGCCTCCAAATCCTCATGTAATGTATCCATGTCTTCTCCACCTATCCACACTTGATTTTAAGGTTCCAAAATCCATCATTTAGGCTATAATTACATGCAACATCAAAATTTCTACATTATTCATAAATTCGGCTAACTCTAAGTACTTAAATGCAAAATTGTGTAAAAATGCATGCAATGAGGACGTTAAATATGCAAAATTATGTGCTCATCACTGATTAGCACAAAAATATGACATATTATTGATTTTAATATGCCATTTTATGCTTGCTTGTGTCATGAAATTGGGAAAAAATGTGTTTAATTTTTGGTATGATGGAGTTTTGTGTGAATACAGGAAAAATGATGTAAATGAGATGAGTTAAACCCCCATTGAAGTGTTTGAAGTCAATGAAGAGGAGGGGGTAGCTTAAAGGAAGGTTTGGAGAGAGAAGAAACCAATAAATTTCAAATTGGTTGAAAACCTTCCAGAAGGTTTTGCATTGAATTTCTTTCTCACTGCCAAAACCTTCCGAAAGTTTTTGTCTACTAGATTAAAACCTTCAGAAAGGTTTTTCCTACTGGAGTGAAACCTTCCGGAAGGTTTTTTCTACTGAAATGAACCTTCTAGAAGATTTTACCTGCTAACTTCTTCATTTAACTGTTCCCGCATAAACTTTCCAAGAAGGTTTCTGTCGACCTTTCGGAAGGTTTTACCCAAATTGCCTAGACAGCCTGTAACTCAGCTCTGCCATTTAGGGGTCCCACTTACACTTTTCCAACAGATCCCCTACACGTCTAAGAGCCTCCCCTCACCTCTACTTGGAATTAGAAGACCATTGCAATAATGAGGAGGAAAGAGAAGAGGAATGCAAGAGAGAAAGGCTAGGCTTGTCCTAGCCTGAGCTTAAGACTTCATTATTCAGCATTATGCAAGATACATTGTAATATACAGAGAGAGAGTCTAAGGAAGATGATGAATAGTATTAGAGAGTGAAGTTAGATTTTTGCATTTTCTTCCACCCATTGTCTTGTAATTTCTTATAAGGATCTTCTAAGATTTGTTTGAAGTCTTTAATGTCATTTATTACAAGTTGTTTTGATGTTTAGTCTTTCATTCAAGCTTTCAACATTAATGCACTCAAGTTCTATTATATTTAGTGATTAAAATGGGTATGGCCCCCGCCTCACTACCGTTATACTGGACACCTCCCCATTGGCCTACCATGATGCTGCCTAAACCTGTCGGATCTCCCCTTCCACCAGGCATGCCTCCCTTGGTAACGAAGGAGGCATGGGCATAGATCTCTCCACCTGGCACACCTCTTATAACATAGATTACAACATGACTATTGGCTCCTCCGCCTTAATCATGGCCTTGAACATGGTGCCACCCTCTCCCACCTCCTTGATGCTCCTGGTCCTCATTATCTCACTTTGATTGGAAAAAAAAAGATTTGGGGAAGATAATTGAAGAGGAAATGTAGTGGGGGAGTCTAAAAGCTTTTATATATAGGCAAGATTCTTTCGAGACTAACGACAGACATAGTAAAAGGACTATAGATAAATGCAAAAAATAGACCCAGTGTTAGCAGATTCAATAGATTCCCTGAAGATGAAAAGGCACCATGGGGAGCAAGAAAAATCCTGTTCGAGTGAAGAAGTAGCACATGCCCCAATCTCTTCCTCTCGCAAAAAGTTAAAGGCTTGGGGCATAGGGGGCAAATGATGAGCCCATAATCAACTGAGCCAGGCCCAGTACATCAAGAAGATCCTAAACCACCTGTGCTCAAAAGGGGCCCAAGTCACCAGCACCCAAAGGAGTCACCCAAAGGGGCGCCGCCTAGGCCATGGGTGCTGTCCATAGGGACCCCTGGCTCTCCTTCGTTCCACGCTCTTCCCTCCTTAGCACTGCTTCAGTGGAAGCCTTCCTCACCTTGCCAGGAAGCCTAAATGATAGAAGCACGTGGGAGAGAATATCGGGATACATATCATGGAGATCTATTCCTACCGCAACTGTACTTACCAAAAAATAGTGATCGCCTCAGCTCACCGCCTCACCATACCTATATAATGTAAGCCCTCTCCACGTAGAGGGCATGACCTTTGGAGACCTCTACACCTTGAGATATCCACACATCTCTACACCTCTCTACACCCACTCACTCCCAAAGTATTGTAATTCTCCAGGAGTATACTCACCCGGTGCCTTTTATTCATTAACAAAAATCTCCAGCTGCCGCTGCCGTTCCCGATAGTGGAGTAGGTCACCCGAGCCAAACCACTATAAATCTTTGTGTTGACTCCATAGTTACTACTTTGCCATTGATTTCTTATTTATTGCTCATTAATTTCACCCTTACATATTCTCGACTGGTTGATCTAGTGCAATACCAATTTGTGTATCATCACCAAGTACTAGTACCCACCTTTTTTCTTACACTTTTAAGCCTCCAAATGCTCATGTAATGTGTCCAGCTCTTGACCACTCATCTACACTTAGTTGTAGGGTTTTGAAATCCTTCATTTACTCTATGATTACCTCCAACATCAAAATTTTCACATTATTCACAAATTCAACTAACTCTAAGTAATTAAATACAAAGTTGAGTCAAAATACATGTAATGAGACCGTTAACTATGCAATGTTACACGCTCATCACTCCCTACCCATATGCGTCAGTTTGTTGAAATGATGTACTAGGGAGAGTTCATGGACAAGAATCCCAATGAGGCATTTGAGTTTTTTGACACTTTTTTAGAGTTCCCAGATGTGGGACTCGACTTCAACTACTCCAACCCAGAGGCAACCTACCATTTTCCATGGGGGAAAATATACTTTGAGGGAGGATGATGATATGTTGAGTAAGATTGCTTCTTTAACTCGAAAGCCTAAGGCTTTAAGGATGAAGAAAGTCAATGAAGTTGTTGTTTCACCACCCATAAAGCGTACATGTGGGATATGCGCTTTGGTAGGGCATTATGCTAAGGAATGTCTTGTGATACCCGCATTTCAAGAAGTTCTATTAGAGCAATTCAACACAGTCTCCGGGTATCAAAATTCATTTAATAATCCTTATTTCAAAACATATAATTCAAGGACGCGACAACACCTTAATTTTAGTTGGAGTAATAACCAACAGTTACAAGCCTAATAACAAGCACCACTAGCTCCACCATCATCACAGTAAGCACAATATTTTTCCTACCAACCACCCCACAAATGTAGTCTTAAGGATACCCTGAACCAATTTATGCAGGCCAAAATGCAATACAATACCTAAAACACTCAAAACTTCAATGACTTTTAATCCCAGACTACGCAGTCCCTTGAGGACATGAAAAGTCACCTAAAAAATTACCCAGTCGATGGCTACCCAAGAGAAAGACAAGTTTCCTACCCAACCAAAGCCTCCACCGGGTAAACTCCATATAGGTAATCCTTCTCCCATGGACTCTTCGAATGAACAAGTCCAGGCTGTCACCACTCTTCAAAGTGAAAAAATCATTGATAAATTCATACCACATGCATCCATTGAACCCATTCCTACACCTGTGGTACCATATGTTCCAGCCACCACTAATAAGACCGAGTCTGGACAGGTTGAGGAGCCTCCATGTCCTATTCCTACTCCTTTCCCTCAAAGACTCAAAAGACCCCAGAAGTTGAGCAATCACATTGATATTTATGAGATTTTCAAGGAAGTAAAGATTAATATTCCGCTTCTAGATGCCATCAAACAAGTCCCTTCATATGCCAAGTTCCTAAAGGACTTGTACACTGTGAAACAAAATTAGAATGTTCAAAAGGTGGCCTTTTTTATATAATTTCCTACAATTTCTTGTTTCATAGGTTGATTAGTCTTTACTTGATCTTGGAGAAAATGTCAATATACTCCCTTACTTTGTCTACCAACAATTGGGTTAATGCGAGCTCAAGCCTACATGTATCACATTGCGTTTGTCTAACCGATCTATTAAAATTCCTAGTGGAATAGTTGAAGAAGTCCTTGTCCATGTGGATAAGTTCTAAATCACCATGGATTTCATCATTTTAGACACCTAACCTGTTGCACGCTCAGGGAGTCAAGTTCTCACTATTCTTGATCAACACTTCCTCGCTACTTCAAATGTTCTTATCAATTACATGAACAGAGTTATGAAATTTTCATTAGAGAATATGACTCTTAAGCTCAACATCTTTGATATAGTCAAACAACTAAGTGAGGAGGAGAAAGTGAGAGAAGTGTATTCAATCGAGTCTATAGTACAAGAGCAAGTGAATACGACATTCTTTAGGGATTCATTGGAGACATGCATGATTAAGTCAATATCCCAAGACTTTGAATACATTGTGGAGGAGGATTGTTTGACTCTAGCTAGGAAGCTAGAGTCATTATATGTTCAGTCAGTCAGGCACTGGGTGCCTAAGTTTGAGGAGCGTACTCCGAGTGGCGTCAAACAACTCTCTTTTTCTGAAAAATCACCAACACTAGAGTTGAAACCCCTCCCTTGTCATGCCTCGAATTTCTCTAAGCCCAAAGAGTGAGTGAAAAGGAAGTAGAAAAGTAAATGAAAGGTCATTATGTTGGATAAATTACATTCCTTCCATTGTTTGCCTATTTCTTCAAGGTTTTTAAACCCCCCTTTTGACATCCTTCTCACCTATTTAAAAGGCGTTTTACACACTTAACGAGTCTTTTAATTTTTCATTAAATTTTGACACAACCTCCTTTGTTTTCTAAGCCTTTTTCCCACCTAATATTCACAATACTTCATATGCATAAGTATATGACAACCCACCCTCACTCGGTGGCCACAATCCATGTAAATTACATACATCTCTTGTTTTCAACATACACATCTAGTTGTCTCAATATACACACCTGATACTCATTAAATAAAGATATCCTACATATCAATTTAGATTTACACTCTTACATTTTAAAATGGCTCAAGAACTATAATCCACTACTTTTTCAAACTTGAATACAAGTTATTTGGGCTTATGCCCTTGCATACAAAATATGCACCAAGGGCATAATATCCATTCAAGTCTCTTTCCTCTTTTCCTTTAAGACTCCCTCAAGTCTCAAGCACCGAGAGTCTCATCTGTAATATGATATCCCACGAATGGGTCAGCTCAACTGTTGGCATAACAAAATGCTAATGCTAGAAATAAATTTAAGACGTGTGTTGTCCGAATTTGGTATTGACAATTTACGTGCAAGTATACACGATCAACAAGTAAGAAAGTGATAAGTAGAGTATCATTTTGAGAATTATTACTAATAAATTTCAAGTACAACCTTTGTATCAATTCAATTTTATTTAAATAATTGGAATTGAATTGTGAAGTGACTAATTTAAAACTAAGATATATTTAATAATCAAGGGTTGAATTTACCGGATAAAAGAAGTTAAGATTACAAATTCCCCCAATGCTTCATATAAATCTCTCCACTCTTTCTCTAGTTAATTGATCAAAATAAGTTGTTAACTGAGACTTCAAAATTATTTATCAAACCTATTCCGATAGTAAGATAAACATATCTCTCCCAATTAAATTACTATATTCCTATGCAAAATAAGTTGGAATAGATTCATTAAGTTCCAACTCTCATAAAAGTTGCACACGACATATAGGTATATTCCCATCCTATACACAAACCCAACTATTCAATCCTAAGAAGAATCAACTAGACACATGTGATCATATTCCGATCTAAACCTCGAATTCATCTGAGTTATCAAATTAATTTTTGGCCACACAATCATATATTAAGCACAAAATATGACAAACTACTCATGTAAGATCAGTAAGAACTAGAAACGAGAGTAGATTAATTTAACTAAACATTAGGTTCCGTTGCAATCTTAATAAAAAATTAGTTCATAATGTAATTGAAAGACATCATTATCAAATTAAAACACATCCAAAAAAATAAAGAACTAAAAATAAGAGAAAAGGAAAGAAAACTTAGTTGCAATCTTCAATCCCTCTCTAGCTATAAAACCCCATCTTTGTTGTGTTGGTTCCTTCGATTCTTGTCTTCAATTTTCTTCCAATTCCTTTGCTTTTCCATATGTTTTAAGCCCCCAAAATTCAGAATCTTTATATATAAGCCTAAACCCTAGCATGTGGGGAACATTAGAGTCCAATTTCGGGTCAAAACAAGTCAAAACTCGTGTCCAAAGAGAACACAAGTGCAGGGGCGCCTGAAAGGCGCTGGAAAAGCTGTAACACCCCGCATTTTCTTTTATATATTTGTACGGATATATATAGTGAAATATTGTTGTGAAAATGAGGATATGTATAATGATGTAAGAATGAATCACTTAGGTTAAAACATCAGAAATGAATAATTGGGAGACAAATGGATTTGGGAAGTTTAAGTTTCAAAAGCGTTTGAGATTGGAAATAGTTATTAGATAAGTTTCTAAATGTTTTTAGGTCAAAATAATGTTTCCATTGAATCCGGAAGGTCGAAAAACCTTGAAAGAGGTAATATGAGGTGCATTGGAAGCTTGGAAGTACTCCGGAATAAAAATACAAATTACGTAAATTTCTGGTACAAAATATTTTGGACACCTCTTAGTATTTTGGCCATAACTTTTTATCCTGATATTCAATTGATCTGACATATTGACAGTAGATAGTAGACATCAAGGGCTACAAAAGTGTGTTCTAAAGAAAATTTTCCAATTCGACCTCTAAAGGGCTCACAACTGCACTGGAAGTCGAGGCAGTCAAATGGTACCAGTACCCGATACTGGTACCATATGGTACCGGTACCCCGAAACCGGTAGCTAAACGGTACCAGTACCCAGTACCGGTACCGTTTCTCTAAAGCCTTCCAAACAGTTAAAAAGTCGGGATTTTGGGTTTTGAAACCCCATTCCAAGCCCTATTTCCCCCATTCTTCATCTCATTCTCACCACAAACATCCTAGAGCCCTAGGAGAAGATAAAGAAAGAGAAAAACACCAAGATCAAGATAGCTTCACACCTTATAGAAATCAAAACCGAAATTTCTCAAGAACACCATTCTTCTCCTCTCTTCTTCTACACTTTTACTACACCTTTACCCACGCCTCTTGGAACCCTAAGAGAAGACAAGAATGAGATATTTGGAGCTTGGGTTAGCTTAAAACTCTTGGATTCAAGTAGGGGTTTTCTCTCACTCACTTTCATTGAGGCTAGGGCCTATATATATATGTAATCTTTTCACTCTAAATTATACATGTAGGCTATATTATCATTGTTTCTTATTACCCTTGTGACTCCTACCATGATTTAAACAATATTATTGTTTGATTAACCCTTGAATCCTTTTTCTTGATTAAAAACATAGATTTCAAGAGAGATGAACTTTTCTCTAAATTTTTCTTAATTCTTGATTTTAAAACCTTAGTGTTTCATATTGAACCATAAAAGGATGCTATTGCGATCTCATGTACTTTTCTTAGTTGGTTGTGAAATTGTTACATGATATATTTTGGGAATTTTAGATAAATGCTTGTAAATTGGGATAATTGTAGAATTGTATGCTTGGTTGGGTTGTGGTGATGCACATGAGTGAGAGGTTCCTTGTAAGGATGCTCACCCCTTCTCAAGAGGTTCCCAGTAAGGATGCTTGAGAAATAAGTCCGTTATGTGAGAGGTTCCTTGTAAGGATGCTTGGGAAACAGTGTAATGATTGATGAGAGGTTCCATGTAAGGATGTTCACCCCTTCTCATGAGGTTCCCGATAAGGATGCTTGATAATCCAATGTGACCTAAAAGGAGGTGGAGGTTACCACAAAGTATACCACCTCCTAAAGAATTATTGGGAATTGTTTGTAACCGTTAATGATTATTATTGGTGTGTGATTGCTCGTTTATTCATTTAAATAATTTTTTAAAATAAACTTGAGATCCTTTTTAAATGTCACTGGTTTATTCCTTATTATGCATCTATGTTGTGTTAAAAAAAATGAGATCGACCGTTTTATATGATTTTCTAAACCTTGTATGGGTTTGGGAGAATTTTTCTACAGAGCTTCGTGCTAACCCCCTACAGTTGAACCTTTTTCAGATGTTGGGCCAGAGGATGAGCTCGGTGCTAACGAGTCGTACCTTGTGGAGGCTTCATTAGAGGGTTACTTGGATCCCGAGTGGGACATCTAGAGATGTCGTTTACTTTTTGTTCTAGACTAGAATACTATTTTGGAAACACTGTATAGTCTAAATTTCTTTTGTAATTTCTGCTGCGCTATAATAGTAAATTTTCATTGGGAATATAAAGGCCAAAGATGGCATATTCTTTTGGGATATTGATGTAAATGTTATGAATTATTGTTATGAAGTCTTCTTTATTGATGGTTTATCTTAGTGCTCTCATGGTATGAATGGTTATTGAATGTAATACCGTCCAGGGTATATTTTGGGGCGTTACAAAGTTGGTATCAGAGCTTAGGCTTTAGATCTTACATGGGAGCTGTAGGTTATGGATTTCCACTAGAAAGGTAGGACTATGTTGAGGAAACATTAGGATTGAATTTGTTTGTAGTTATGTGTTTATCACATAGGTAAGATTTGTTGTTTATTTAGGACAGGGGTTAATTATTTATTTGAATTCAATGAGTTGTCTTGCTACGCAATCGAGTTTGTGGCCACTGACGTAAAGAGGGCTAAACGCTTGGAACAAGATTTGAGGCCTTATCTTCGCGAAAAGATGGTCACACCCTGAATTCGAGAATACAAGTATCTCGTGGACGTAGAATTGAACGTGGACGTGGACGTGAACGAGGACGTGAAATTGAACCTGGACGTGTACGTGGATATGGACGTGATTGGACAGAGACTTTAGATAGTTCGAGAATATGAATTGACTCAGGCTAGAACAAGCAGTGACCCGCACCAATTCTTTGCATGCAGAGAGTATGGGCACTTCAAGCATAGATGCCCCTTGTTTCCCCCAAGGACCAAACAAGCATCTGACCAAGTACCAGCAAACAAACCACCTCTACAAAGGCCAGCACAGCAAAGACCTCAGATAGCTCAAGGAGCGAGAGGCGTACCCGGGAGAGTAGGCACGGATGCACGCCGACTCTTTGCTTATGGAGGTGTTAGACACTTCAAAGATAATTGTCCATTGCTTTCCACCAAGACCAACCCAGCAACTAGGCGAGTGAATGAAAACATGCCACTGCTACGATAGCCACGACCACCACAGAGACCGTTACAAGCTCAAGCCCCCGATGGCGCCCATCAAGGAATGGTTTTTGTTTTGACTCAACCGGAGGGAGATGCCTCCAACGCCGTTGTGAAAGGTATTGTTCTCCTCTACAATTCTTGGGCCCGAATTTTATTGGAGTCCTATGCAACCCATTCTTTTATACATACTGCGAATGCTGTGGAATTGCGATTGGGTTTTGAGGAGCTAGAACATGCTTTATATGTTGACTTGCCTACGGGAGAATAGGGGGATACCAGGCGGGTCTGTAAGGGTTACGTGCAAGCGAATTACATTTCAGTTACCAGTAGGTTTACTTATATGTATTTCTTGACTCTAAATCATATCTATTTGATATAAAATCCTCATGTCTTGCCATTCTTGTTACTATTACCTTGTTCTAAGATATTATGGTTGAGTGAACCCTAAATCTTTTCTTATGCCTTCGAAACCCTAGTTTTCAAGGGAATTGTGTGTTCTCTTGATTTCTTCATTTGTTCTTGATATCTAAATTTGATATGCATTGGGTTGTGACTCTAACTCTGGTAAATTCAATTATTCTTGATATTCTTTATTCTTGGTTCCAAGACTTGAGTATTCTTTTGCTCTTGATTTCTAAGCTTCATAATTCTTTGTTCTTGATTTCACACCTTGATAGTTGTTTGTTATTAATTTCAATACATGATTGTCCCTTTATTTTGAATTCTAAGCTTGATATTCGTTTTTTGTGGATTTCAAAAAAAAATGATTGTTCATTTGTTCTTGATTTCCAAGCTTAATACTCATTTGCTCTTGATAGCCAAATTTGATATTCGGTTGATTGATTCTAACATTGTAATTCATGTATTCTTGATATTCAATACTTGACATTCCTTGGTTCTTGATTTCAAGACTTGATTGTTCCTTTGTTCTTAATTCCCAAGCTTGATCATTCCCTTGTTATTGATTTAATTGTCAAGCTTGATTATTCATTTGTTATTGATTTCAAGACTTGGTTGTTCCTTTATTTTTAATTTTCCAAGCTTGATGATCCATTGGTTCTAGATGTCTAAATTTGATATTCCTTTGTTATTGATTCTACCCCTTGAGATTCATTTATTCTTGATATTCAATACTTGATATTCATTTGTTATTGAATTCTAAGCTTGATAATCGATTATTTTTGAAATATAAACTTGATATCTATTTGTTATTGAATTCTAACCTTTATGTTCAATTTTTCTTGAGATCTACACTTGATATTCATTTGTTATTGAATTCTAACCTTAATATTCAATTGTTCTTGAGATCTAAACTTGATATTCTTTTGCTCTTGATTTCTAAGCTTGATATTCATTTATTATTGATTTCAATACTTAATTTCTCCTTGTTCTTGAGTTCAAAACTTTATACTCTTTAGTTCTTGATTACAAAGCTTGATATGCATCTGTTATTGACTACAAGACTTGATTGTTACTTTGTTCTTGATTCCATAGTTTGATTATTTATTTGTTCCTTAATTCAAAACTCTAGTGATTGGTATTGACCAAAAAAAATGGTACTTTCGATGATATTATGTTAATCTTTCTTAAATTATTTTGTTGAAAAAAAATGTATGTGGATTTGGATGTGAAATTTGGGGAGAAGCTATGTGTTCCTGATGATTCGTCCCTAAAAGAGGAGATACCTGGAGAGTGTCGCTGCTCCAAGTTTGCTATCCACACCGATAGCACAAAGTTGTATAGGGACATGGAGCGTCAGTATTGGTGGAGGGGAATAAAGCGAGAAGTGGCCAAGTATGTGGCAAAATGTGCAGTGTGCCAGCAGGTGAAGATTGAGCATCAAAGACCAGGAGGAGTCCTACAGTCTTCGTCTATTCCAGAGTGGAAGTGCGATCACATCACCATGGACTTCGTGTTGGGTTTAACACGGACGTCGCGCTAGCATAACACCGTATGGGTTATCATAGATCGACTCACCAAGTCAACTCATTTTTTGGGGATGAAGACCACAGACTCGTTAGAGACCTTGAGCAGACTGAACATTAGAGAGATTATTCGATTGCATGGAGTTCCACTTTCTATCATGTCGGATCGTGATCATCGTTTTGTGGCGCGTTTCTAGCAAAGTCTACAACAAGCCATGGGGACAGAGATACATTTTAGCACCCCTTTCCATCCTCAAACCGATGGCCAATCCAAGAGAGTGATTCAGATTGTGGAAGACATGTTACGTGATTCCGAATTGGACCTCAAGGGGAGTTGGAGCGATCATTTATCGTTGGTGGAATTTGCATACAACAATAGCTATCAGATAAGCATCGGAATGACACCTTATGAAGCATTATATGGAAGACCGTGTAGATCTCCTACTTGTTGATTGGAAGCCAGAGAAAGTAGCTTGGTCGGGCCGTACATTGTTCGATAGACTACGGAGAAGATACAACTCATCCAAGAGAGGCTACAGACGGCGCAAAGTAGACAGAAGAGCTATGCGGACCACAGACGAAGACGCTTAGAATTCAAGGTGGGAGATTACGTATTTCTCAAGGTGTCACCCAAGAAGGGCGTACTTAGATTCCGCAAGAAAGGAAAACTCGCTCCAAGGTACATCGGTCCCTTTGAAGTGGTCAAGGTAGTGGGCAAGATGGCGTATCAACTTCGGCTACCAGCACAGTTATCAGGAGTCCATGACGAATTTCATGTTTCGATGTTGAGAAAGTGCCACCCGGATACGGCGCATATTGTGGACTTAAAGGATATTGAAGCACGAGAGGGAGTCACCTATGAAGAGCAGCCGATAAAGATTATTGACACCAAGGAAAAAGTGCTTCGCAACAAAGTCATTAAGTTGGTGAAAGTCGGGTGGCAATACCATGGCGTGGAAGAGGCTACGTGGGAACCAGAATTGGAAATGTGGGAGAAGTATCCGTACCTATTCCCTACTCCAGGTAAGTTTCAAGGACGAAACTTTCTTTAAGGGGGTTGGATTGTAACACCCCGCATTTTCTTTTATATATTTGTATAGATATATATAGTGAAATATTGTTGTAAAAATGAGGATATGTATAATGATGTAAGAATGAATCACATAGGTTAAAACATTAGAAATGAATAATTGGGAGACAAATGGATTTGGGAAGTTTAAGTTTCAAAGGCGTTTGAGATTG
>JAHQCQ010002112.1:0-19093 GCA_023539305.1 Ilex asprella | reverse complement strand
ATTTTACATAATTTGATATAGAACATATATTTTTTATCAACAAAAAAAATTGAACTTATACCCACTTATTTTTTATTATAAAATATTAATGTATCTAATTATTACATTAAAGTTATAATTTTTTTGATCGTTAAACAACAATTCTTATAATATTTATTCAATAAATAAGTAACTTAAATATAAAAAATATAAATATAATTGTAACTAAAACAATATAACCAGGCTGTTGGAGGGATTCAAACCAATGACCTGAAGGAGGGATTCATACCAATGACCTGAAGGTAATAACTTGTATCATTACCCATTTGACCAACTACTTCTATAATACTTTTAGGACAAGTATAAATATTTAAACAACACTCGGTCAAAAAAAAAACAAAAACAAAAAAAAACACAGACCCAGCAGATATTTTAGGCGAAGATTTCTCCTCAGCAAAAAAAACAGCATATATGTTTTTTTCATACTTATCTCTTCAAAGTTCAGACGAAGACTTCTCGTCTTCTAATGAGAAAGAGAGAGAGAGAGATGGGTATCCTAATTTCACATAAAAAGTTGAAGATCGCAACAAAGAAGAAGATCGCAACAAGATGGGTATACTCAAAGAAGAGAGAGATGGGTATTCTCGTCTTCAGAAGAAGATAGCAACAAATAACTGTAGGAGATTGCAACAAAGAATCGAACTATCCTGATTTCACACAAAAACAAATGAATATGCAGACCTACAGGTATGTATTCTTGATAAAATGGGTTTTACATTTCAGGGTTAATGTGATTTCTGTAATTTTCACATGGGTTTTGAGTCTTGACTGGTACTGGTAGTGGGTCTGCTTTATTTTCCATCCCCCCCCCTTTTTTTAAATTTTTGTTCAATTTTCAGATATAATTTTAGTGTTTTTAGGCTTTAACAGAGTGGGTCTTGAATTTTTCTTCTTTACTTCAGATTTTGGGGGATTTGTTCACTGACTTGGTCGACTCGGCAAGATTCCAATTTATCTCGCCCGAGTTGAACCGATTGAACATCGAGTTCTTGGATTTCGGCCGAGACGGACGAAATATCTGCGATATTAGTTTCATTCAGGATTTCTACGTTTTCGGTATCTTTATCGTATCACTACTGGCCGAGGCGGATACGACTCGGCCGATACCTTGAACCATGGTCAAGACCAAAAGAATTACCTCTGTGAAAGGAGGCAACGAGACTTGAGGTATGGTGAGACGGGTAGTTTGTTGAAGTATTTTTAAACGGAAGCAGTTAAAAATCTATCATTTTATTATAGAGTGCAATTGGATGTGGGTAAACATATTACTAATATTTTTTGGGCCGATTCAAGGATGATTATTGATTATGACAACTTTGGGGATGTTGTCTCATTTGACACTACTTTTAGATCGAACTTTGCTTGTTTTACTGACTTCAACCATTTCAGAGAGACAGCCTTATTTGAAGCTGCATTATTGTATGATGAAACGAAAACATTATTTCAATGGATGTTTGAGACATTCCTACAAGCTATGCCTAAGAAATATCCTATTACCATCTTTACCGACCAAGGTCAAGTGATGGTCAAGGCTATTTCTCTAGTGATGCCAGAGACATACTATGGGTTATGTTGTTGGTACCTTTGTCAAAATACTTTAAAATATTTAGGAACCATATATAAGGATGGTTCACATTTTTTTGTTCGATTTAAAGAGTGTGTATATGGATATGAGGAAGATCATGAATTATTTGAGACTTGTGAATCGTTGCTTGCGAAATATAATTTGCATGATAATATGCGAAATATAATTTCCACTTGGGCGTTGCGTGAGAAATGGGGGCATGTGTATGTAAAGATGACTTTCACTGCAGGAATGAGAAGCACCCAATTGAGTGAGAGCTTGAATGCAGCCTTACGGAAGTACTTCAAGTCAAACCATGACATTGTTTAGTTCTTTGTATATTTTAAAAGAGCTGTGAATAATAAGCGATAGGAGTCAGACTCAGATTATCAAGCTAGACAAAAATTACTCAGATTGAAGTTAAAAAGAGCTTCAATGTTAGTGCAAGCAAAGCAAGTGTACACTCCTACTATATTTGAGATGTTTCAAGATGAGTATGATATCTTTTAGTGTGCTATTGCGACACCATGTGATCTATTGGATGGGTGGCATCAACTTGTGGTTTGATTATTTGATGAACACAAAGATTATTTGGTCTTGGTTAAGGCTAATAAGTAGATAGTTAATTGTAGTTGTCGAAAGTTTGAAATGGAGGGCACATTATGTAGTCATGCACTTAAAGTCTTGAACATGATGAATATTAAGCAAATTCCCTAGCAATACATACTTAAGGTATGGAGCCGAGCTACAAGACAGAGTTGTATTCAGACCCTTAGTACCATGTCAAATGAAGAGGATCTCAAGTTAATACTGGTGTCACGTTACAGGCAGATTTGTCCTAGAATGGTACAACTAGACGCTCAATGGTCTGATCTTCAACCTACATATCAATTGATGTCACATGGTGTTGAGAAATTGTTCAAACAAGTGGATATTATATATACATTAATAGGTGATGGTGATGATGATTCAATCCATGAAGAATGAATAGAAAATGTTGACCTAAACATTCTCCAAGTTAAATGTTTAAAAAGAAAAGAGGGAAGTTACAAGGGTTGGGGTCGACTAAAATCTTGGCATGAGAAAGAACCAAAGAGAAAAAAAGGAGTTTCCTAACCATCACATATGTCTAATGTATCGTATAAATATAATTGTAAGTTTTTTTAATTCACTTCATATGTTTATAAACATAAATGTACTTATCACAAGCTTCAGCATATTTTTATAAACATAATTGTAAGTATTTTTCTATTCCAGGTACATAGTTTCAGTCACCCGTGTACATCGACATATGGTTATTCGAATATATTGTCTTCTCAAGCTTTAAATAGTTTACAAAGTGTTATGTTATTTTATTACTAATTTTATTGTTTCACATATGTATCAAGTTTCTTTGTCTGACCCCTTCTCATTAATATATGATACTCTGACTGATTCAACACATGTGTATTCTTTAAATGATGCTGAATCATTTTTCATGAATAGGGGATACTAGTTGTAAGGATGCTTGGGGGGATACTAGTTACTTGTTGGATTGAGAGATACTAGTTGCTTAAGGGATAGAAGTTGGAGTGAAATTTTGTTAAAAACCATGTATTTTGTATTTTTAATGAACATGATTATAATGTGTGATTGTGATTATGCGTCATTTTTTTAATGAACGTAATCTTTTTTTATGAACATGATCTTTTTTCCAAGTCACAAGACTAAACAAAACCCACAATTTCATTCAAATTAAACCCACAAGTTCATTCACAACACAAGTTTCATTAATACACCATTGTTCTTATATCTCTACTTCACTAGAATCACAAACATAAGCATCACCACTAGTAACATGGTTAAAAATATATATGACTTCATTGCTCATTCTTTTGCCTCAACACGTTGAAATATTACAAAGTTCTTCAATCTTCAAATTCAATGTCATTACATCTTCTTCAATGCATCATATATCTATCATTTCATTTGTAATTTCAGAAAAAGGCAGAGTAGTAGGAGTCATCCACTTAAAAATTTGACATCACTCGTCTAGACATTTATAGCATAGCTTCCCAGAATTTTTTGTAGATTCAGAAACTTTGATAGTCGTTCTTTTCTTACAATTGGTGCATTGCATATTACGATATCTTAATTCGTTGTTTCTTGTTGCTGCACTTGAAGATGTCATTCTTCAACACTACAAATATAAAAGGACAATGGTAATTAAAAATCAACATTATAAGTTGCAACCTATTCACTCTACACTCATTCATTCATGGTATAAATTGCAGTGCTAGTATAGCAAAATGCATCAGTGTTCCAAACTGAAGTGCTGGTATAGCAAAATGTTCATTCTACAGTCATTCATTCATGTTCATTCATTCATGGTATAAACTGCAGTGTTGGTATAGCAAAATGCAGTAGCACATTCATTCATGTTCACTCTACATTCTTGATTGCAAAAACAACTGACATCTGAAAGTATCGGCTTATACATTCTACACCAGCGCAAATAACAAAGAAGCATTCAAAAATCTCATATGTCAACAGAGAATCAGAAAATGCAGCTTAAAGAAGAGAGAATCCCTGCAAAATCAAAGATTCGATATCACTAAAATCACAAAAAAAAAAAATGAACTTCAACATAAACGTAGACAAACAATATATTCATCTATGAATCTTATATAAAATCTAAAGAATGTTATAATCAAAACAAAATCATACATTCAATCCCAAGCTTTAAGTACCCATGTGAGAATTTGCCAACCATTCAATACCCATTTCAATTTTCTTATAATGCATCAAATCCCATCAAAGTTGACAATTTTGTTTCGTTTAAATATATTCTTCTACTCATAATGAACAAAATTTGGGTATTCTATGCGCAAAAGAAATCAAACCCGTGATTATTGATGTTAGAGCTACGATTTTGGGGGAAAATCGTCATAGAATCTAGGTTGAAAATAGTTTTTTTGGTTACGATCTTGGTCGAACACTGCTCTTATAGTTTTTTTGGTTACGATCTTGGTCGAACACTGCTCTTATTCAACGCAAAATTGATCTTCAAGGTCGCAACTTCGACGAAGAGTTGTCGATTTTTAGGGAACTACAACTGATGAAGGCATTCAAATCTGGAAGAAAACGACGTTGTATTGGGTAGGGTTATGTAGTCTTGGACGACATCGTTGAACTAAGTTGTTGGCTTGTCTTTTTTTTTTTTTTGTCAAAACATTGTCGTTCCACTTAACCGCATATCATGCCGTTAGACTTCAACAGCAGAAAATTTGCACCCACATAGGTGAGGTCAGTGTAATTTTCAAACCACTAAACATAACTTTTATAGCTCACTCATTTCACGCCTTTTACTCGTTTGGACGTCTTTTTTGTTCGAACTTCAATCTTTGTGACTCTGCCTTTCTTCACTCGCCCTCACTTCTTTCCTTCTTTTGATTTCTTGGAAGTTTTGATATATTCATCAACAAATTGACTTACCTTATTGTTAGTATTGGGGTATATAACACCAATTATCTCACCAAAACTACAACACAAAATAGTGACTGATTTTGTTGTAGTGTATCACTTTAATTTCAACACAAAATACAGCATGAATAGGACAAAAAAATTGTTGCAGTGAATCACACAAATTCCACTCTAAACACTTGTCTATTTCAATTAAAAATTCAGTACAACAAGACCCAAATACAAGTGAACTAGATATGAGTGTTAGCAATAAATACACACAAGTATTGTGGATTTTGAATTATATTATTGTGGATTTATGAATTATATTTTAATTATGTGTAGTACATTATGTCATTCGTTATGAACTTAATGACAAATTATTAAATTTGAGTCTAATTAAACAAATTTATTTTTCAATCAATTATGGATAAATTTCTTGTAAAAAAATCAATTCTAGAACAACCGACTCCTAGTCAAGAAATAGATATTCTTTTTCAAGTGAAGTCTTGTTTGTTGCTTTTTTTTGTACATCATTCATATATATTAATTGTGCATCTAAATGACTTTTTTCTATGGAATTATACATAAAAAAAAGTTTATTAAAAATATACATTTTAATGAAAACAATGTTACATTTATAATTTAAATTTAATAATTTTAAATTGTCCCCACTTAACCAAAATCCTGGCTCCCCCTTTATTGCGGTTCAACCAGTTTTTCTTTTGTTCCTCATCCTACAACATCACAAAGGAGTTCTGGCCGTATGGGGGCTCATATGCTCTGGCATCGGACCGCTGTGATACTCCATCGTCGGCTTAGAGCCTATTTTCGTAAACTGTGCATCCTTTTCCATGTGCTTTTTAGCCTTAGCATAAGTCAAGTAAATCAAAACTTCCAAGTCTTCGCCTCAAAAAGTCTCACAACCTATCGTTTTCAGCCATTTTCTAGTATAACTATATTAAATGCACGACACATTCAATGTAAACCTTCACAAGTCTTCGTCGTAGAGAGAGAGAGAGGGAGAGAGAGAGAATGGTTCCGTTGCCGAAGAATGACATAGAGCACTTCACCCATCCAGGGCATCGACTAGTACAGCTTAAGGCTAACACAAAGTACCTCTGTGATGGTTGCAAGACCAATGGATCTGGGACAAGGTACCGATGCAATGGGTGTGATTTCGATCTCCATGAATACTGTGGTACATGCCCTAGAAGCCTCTCCTCCTTCATGGATCCACACCCACTCAGTCTTGTAGTCCGCAAGGCTCAAGCCACTCGCCGGAACGAGCGCGTCTGTAACGTCTGTGGTGACCATGTGGAAGGGCTGTTCTACAGGTGCAAGGATTGCGAATTCGATGTTCACCCACTTTGTACCCAGTTGCCTCAGTCCCTACGCCACGCGCTCCACCCGGCGCATCCGTTAACCCTCCAATTATCATCATCATCATCTGGCTGGTGTGCCATTTGCCGAGGCTCATGTTGTTCTTGGCGTTACAGCTGCGGAGCTTGTGGCTTTGATATTCATCTGGAATGCGTTCTATTACCCTGTGATCCGCCAACCCAACGCCCAGTTCCGCCATTTGGTCAGCCACCTCCACCAGGGCCACCACCACAATCCCCAAGACCGCCGTTTAGTCAACCACCTCCACCAGGGCCCCCACCACCATATGGTGTTTATGGTCATGGGATGCCATCTGGGTACCAGCAGACTCAAGCAGTTGGGGCAACAACAACTGGGATAGCTGGCAAGATGATGTATTCACTTGTAGGAAAGCTAGCTATTGGGGTGTTCTCTAATGCCATCTTTGGAACTTCCAACATGGATTTCTCTTCTTTCATGTGAACTAAACAGTACAGATCCAAATCCAATGCAGATTCAACAAGTTATTGTCTAATCTCTATATCATCCATCAGGATGATTCCGGTAAGATCTGTATTCTCTATATGATGTTTTCACTTTCATTGTAAAAGCTTTATGTACTATTCAATAAAATTTTGTTTATTTATCAAAAAAAAATTGGATCGGAATCTCAAGGTAATGTCTACCTTTCATTCTTGTTTGATTATTACCTGCTAGCATGGTTTAAGTTCATAGTATTGGTCATCGATTCAGAGAGCTTTGAAACATTTAGGTTGCAACATCGCGATGCAGTATCGGCCTATCCGTTGACGATATCTCAGCGGATCGGGATTGACTTGAATACAATTCGAACGACTCAACTAAATCATGCGAGATTCGGAATTTATACGTATCGTGTCAGATATGACTCGATCGACTCGTATCGGTATCAACCAATATTTTGAAACACTCTTACTAGCTGCTTAGATCTCAAATGAATCATTAATCTTCATAGTTTTTCTGTCAAGTAGATTGATGAAAATCGGGTGCCACCAAATGGGTGGTGGCTCTTTGTGAGCAACATCAGTCTTCTAGTTTATACAATTAAACAAGACTGAATTTATGTGTTTCCTTGTATTCAATGAATTAACTTTTATGCAATCCTAAATGCTCGAAAAAAAGTTTAAAAAAAAAAACAACTAAGTGTACGAGACTAGCAAAGTTCAAGTAGAGCCAAATTAACACGAGCTTCACAAAAAAATATTGTTTTTACTCTTAAAACTCGTGATGTCCATGGTACGTTAGGGTAACATGATCACTACATCGCAACACTTTTTTGAGCCGTTAAGGTAGTTTGGTCACCATATGATGATCTCACATAACTCTTGAATTGAGATTCGTTATATTAATTTTTCATTCATGATTTATCATAAATTCAAGTGAAAAATCCTTCTATTATTTTTTCAGGCAAGACGAATTAATTTGACAATAATATGGGAATGGAATCGTTAGTGTGATGGCCAAAAGTCTTGTTTTGTGACCAACTTGGCCAATTTCTTGTCGGAAAGCAAGTTGACTTTGTGTATTTGAAGTCAACAAAGACAGAGTCAAAGCTGCAATTATTTACTCACAACGGCAAAATCTTCAATTATTTTCTCACAACTGCAAAATCAATCATAATGCCAAAAGAAACATTAGGTGATTTAATGATATGAATAATGTTATTTGGATCTTAAATTTTGACCTTATTTGCTAAGTTTATTTATTATGATATTTGAATTAATTATGAGCTCCATCGAACATTAAACCTTATTCGTCATCCAATGGTTCTAATGAAACCATATATCATCTTGTCAGCAACTGATGTTAAATTTTTACATTTAAATAGCATTACTCATAATGTATATGAACATGACTTGTTGATCTAATTTGTTATAGCTATTGAATTGATTGTAAATTCCAACAAATACTAGGGTCAACCCCTAGGGGTTAGTTTACTGGTAGCTCAACAACCTGATAAATCTCTTTTAAGGGAGAAGTCAGGGGTTCGAATATCCTATGAAACATAGTCCCTTAGGGTTACCGCCCATAGATTTACCCCTTGCGTTAAGAGGCTACTTTACACAAAGTTTAGCATTAATCTAGCACGTGAACGGAGAATATCGCTATGATCTACTAGGACATTTGATATTTCAAAAAAATAAATAAATAAATAAATATTGGGATCCACTATCAATACAATAATTATAAATGATTAAGTCAACAAATGAAGTCGATAAATTATATCTAAATTGCATTACTCTAATGATAGCACAAAGTCGCTATTATTCTCTTAATTACTACTCCTATTATTATTATTTGTTTTCTTGCCAACGTAATAAGCTCCAAGTGAAAAGCCAAAGCCTCGTTGCCTTGGTGATATGTCAAATAAGACTAAAAAGTTTTTTGCATAATGTGCTGGAGTTGGATAGGCTTTGCCCTATAAAATAGGGTAATTATCATAGGTAGTTCTTGAATTTCGTTTTTAATGTTAATTTGATCCTGGATTTTTAATTATCCCGGTATAACCGTTACATCCATTGTGACTCGTGAGTATAGTTTGGTTGCTGATCTTTCTTGCTTGGCATTCATCAAGAGAGAGAAAACAAGACCTGATCAAAGGTTGTAAAAGTGCAACTCCTTCCGGCCGCTGCAGAGGTGGCGCCACTGTCGATGGTGGACTTTCTATAATGGTAATTGCCTCAAGCACGGGTGCCACGTGTGGCGATCAAGGTCACAATTACGGTATCATGGTGATGGATGTGACGGTCAAGGTGGTGGAGGATGTGGGGGCGGTGGATGTGGTGGGGGGCAGCTAAGTTTTGCCCGACTCTTTGGTGTGGTTTATGCTAGAGTATTTTAATAAAATAAAAAGTTTGTATTTATTTTTCAACCTATTTATATACTACATTTTTGGACCATTATTTTGATTAGATAATATGACATTTTTATTAGGCCATGAGTTACAAAGTCTTGAAATTAGCATATGTGTAAGGAGAATGATAAATGGGCAAGTGGGCTTAACACCAATTTATGGTGATAATTAGTGGTTTATAAATTACATTTCATTGTGACAATTATAGATCTGATTAAATTGAATTTTAAGTAATAAAGTTGATACTTAATGGGTGACTAACGGTAACACTTATATGTTTATACTGTCTTTCTCCAAAAGTGCTTTGCAATATAATTTTATGGGCGAAGAAAGATGTGTGTGAAGCTTCCATTTTCTTAGTTGTGTAGATTAGGGTGAAGCTACGGAAAAATATTTAGCTAGGTTGTTGTATTTTGGAGGCAGCGTGATGTGACTTACTACACCAGACATTTTATTCGTAGGAGCGTGAAACGTCTTAAATAGAGCGATTTAACCCGCACCTCAACCCAAGCTTAGTACTTGGTTGGGTATGAAATCTACCATTTTCTCAAATTAAATGATAATCGAGATAAGTGCAACAATCCTCTCAATTTCATGTTTACTGGATTTGATAGATTGATGTTTATTTTTAATTATATTTGGATCTAATTCCAACAATTTTAAAACAGTTTCATCACATGTGAAAGATGCAAAATAATAATTATAGGGATTACAGATTGAGATTTGATGATGATGGATTCAAATATGGGCCCCCTCTTGAGTCCAAGGCCTTCGATGGGCTCATCAAAGACAAATCAAGTGGCCCTTTTGGATGACTTCTTCCATATCCGGGTTGGTCCATGAAAAGCCCAAGATCATCCAGCCCAGACCAGTGCCCAGGTCGACCCCCCACGAGCTTGGTGATAAGCATTTGCTCAGGAGTTTAAGCTCGGTACCAAACGGATTTGATATAACCCTAATCGCACCAATTGGACAGGACATGGGGACAATAACTGACAATTCTAATGAACAAATATTCCCTAATAGAAGGAATATCATATACATTTTGTCTCAAGGATAGTGGGCACAAAAAAAGTCAGGTTGGCAGGCCCCGTTATAGGACAAATGAAGAGGGGCCCACCAAATTAGCCAGAAAAAAAAAGAATTATAAAAACCCTAGTACCAAGGGGTATAAATAAAAGACGAAGTCAATGTCAAGAAAGAGGACACCATAGGCAACCTAAGAAATACTTTGTAAAAGGCTTCTAACCAAGCCTTTTGTAATTGCTACCTTCTTTAAGCAATACAGTCTTTAAGGAGCAAAAATCTTCATTACAGTGGATGTAGCTTTAGTCTTTCGGCTGAGGTGGACCACTCATATTACTTTCTTAATCATCTTTCACACACTGAACACCCACCCACAAACACACACAAACAAAGCCCATCTGGGCCACATCCCATTTTGTTCTACAATCGAGCACCATCAAGATTTCGAGCACCATCAAAATTGTATTTCAACTAATAAATATTTTGATTCTTGGCAACTCCAGGTGTTAATTACATAATGGTGATTGCTTTTACAATATGAAGTAATATCTACATCACTAGATTATGTTGCCCTAGAGAATTGTTTGTTTATTTACTTGTGCAAAAGCTAAAACTGTTGATGATGCATAAATTAGTTTTATACACCACCTGTCAAGTAATTAATGCAGATAATAAAGTAAAGAGAGAAACTCATGCTAGACACAATTTAAGTGGTTCGGTCAAGGTGACCTACTCCACTGTAAAAGGCTAGGATAGCCTGGGTGTTTTATTACTTAGGAGTGTAAGGAGATCAGATGAGAACGGTGAGAGTTCAAGTGAGATACAAGGTATGAAAGAGATGAGAGTAACGTCAGATGTGTTTGATGCCCCCCATGTATAGGCGGGGTTACATTTTATAGTTTCCTCCTAACAAATTGAGGAGGCTTATTAGTAACTAAAAAGCTAATTTGGTCGAGGTGGCATGATCTTCTCAACGGATGAGGCTATTGCAGGCTCCTCCTCAAGATCAGGTCTTTGGATGACGTGGTCCTTACTCCAAGGTGGCGTGGATGAGGCTCTTGGGATAGCGCTGCATATTCCTTGATGACATGGATCTTGGAGCATCTATGAGCCTAACTAGGTATGGATCTCTCTTTGGGCTTGGTCTATCCAATTTTGCCCAGGTGAGTCTTTTATTCAAGTTGGGCCCCCTTAGCTTGTGTTGGGCCTTGAACCGGACCCATAATTTGCCCCCCAAATGCCATGAGTCCAATGAGACTAGGAAAAGAGGTCATTTGAACTTGGATTCTGACTGACAAAGACTTTTCTTGACTGATGACTCCTTTTTTCCGTTCTTGATATAGTTCATCTTGCTAGGATATCCTTTGGTATGGACACTTTTCCCCATTCTGTCACTTACTAGGATTTAAAAATCCTAGGTTATAAATAGGGACTTTTCCCATTTTTTCCATCCAATTTATCTTGAGAAAGGGTTTCTTGTGAAATGCTCATGAAGAGTAAGGCTAGTGGCTTTTTTTTTTGTAAAAAATGATTTTTTTTCTACTGATGCTTTTTTGAAATAGAATGCAAGGAATCTTTTGGAGTAAACTCAAAATTTTATTTCAGGGTTGCTCTTAACAAGCAATGGTGGGCCATAGTCTCCAAAAAGGTAAAAATTCTTTGACTAAAAAGAAAAAATCAAGTACCTCAACTTTATTACTTCTGCCCTCCTCAAGTGTTATTGATAGTATCTATTGAGATGTTCAGCATTCCATGGATGAGGTAAGATTTTTTCCTCAGAATTCTGGATTCTATAGGTCTCAGGCCTCACTATCTTTGTCACGACGTAAGGCCCTTACCAATTTGGTTAAATTTTCCCTTCTCGTGAATCCTTTGTGATGAGGATTACTTTCTTGAGAACTAGGTCTCCTGGTTGGAAGGAGCGAGGCTTTATCCTAGAGTTGTTGTATCTTGTCATGCGACGTTTGTACTTCGCATTTCGGACCATGACCATCTCTTTTTCCTCCGCCAAATCGATGTTGACGCGAAGTCCTTCCTCATTGGTAATGGGATCGTGGGGACCCTTAGATAATGTATCTCAATCTCTATTGTATGATTGCTTCGGTTCCAAAGGCGAGAGAAAAAAGAGTTTCTCCAGTTGGTGCCCTTGGCGTCGTTTGATAGGCCCACAAAACACCTGGGAGCTCCTCTACCCAGTGTCTCTTTGCTCTATCCAATCTCGTCTTTAGATTGCATAATATTGTCCTCAATGTGGCCTCTGTCTGCCCATTTGTCTGTGGGTGTGTAGGGCTAGAATGAGGCTTCTTTATCAGGAGGTCGACACAAAAAGAGTTTATGAGCTTGTTATCAAACTACTTGACATTATCACTGACTATGGCGTAGGGCACTCCAAAGCGGCAGACTAGATTTTTCTAGATAAAATTCTCGACCTTTACGTCTATTATCTTGGCTAAAGGTTCAGCCTCCGCCCATTTTGTAAAGTAGTTTATAGCCACTACCACAAATTTACATTACTATCGGCTCATGATCAGAGGGCCCAAGATGTCGATGTCCCATTTGGAGAAGGGTCAGGGACTTACGATGACTGTCATCTCCTCTGGTGGTTGTCTAGGCACAGTGGCAAAGAATTGACACTTGTCACATTTTCTGGTGAATTCTCGAGCATCTTTAATCATATTAGGCCAGAAAAAAACTTGCTTGATGGCCTTATGGGCTAAGAAACGTCCTCTAGAATGGTTTTCACAGACCCCCTCATGGATTTCCCGTAGGACATAGTCAGCTTCCTCTAGGGAGAGGCAGCGGAGTAGTGGTAGGGAATAACCCTTTCTAAACTTCTTTGTTTCCAAGGGTTGTTTGGCAGTGTGCCTTCCTGAGGGTATGCCTTGATGGGGGTCATCCAATTGAACTCAGAATATATGCAGCTAACATGTGTGTCCTATACGCTTAGTTTGCTTGGTTCGAACTAGTGAGCAGTGGATGTTGGTCTAGGTGGTACTTCTGAGGATGAGGCTATTCTAGCCAGTGCATCTGCTATAGAGTTGTCTTCCCTTGGAAGATGATGAATTTGAAAATGGTGGAACTTGGTCAGTAAGGCTTGCATCATTATCAAGTATTCTTACATCCTAACCTCCTTTGCTTCGAACTCCCCTTTTACTTGGTTGACTGTCAGTTGAGAGTCACTGTAGGTGATGAGGTATCGTACTTCCATTTCAATTGCCAACCTTAGACGGGAGAAGAGGGCTTCCTATTCTGCTTTATTGTTGGAGGCTGCAAAATGAAGCTTTATGGCATATTTGATTAGAATGCCATTGGGACTTTTCAGTATTAGGCCTGTTCCACTTCCTTCGTTGGTTGAAGATTCATCCACATAAAGTTTCCAGCACACTGATTTCGTAATGCAGGGAGATAGTAGAGTGGGAGCCTCAGAGGTCGTGGTGGACGCGAAGACGCCTGCCTTGGGCGCCAAGGCAGGGTGCCAGTTTGTCCTAGGAGCTAGGGCTAGGTGCCTGGGTGGCTAAGGTGTCTGCCTAGGGTGCTTGGGTGTCTGGTGGGACTTCTGATATGGCTTCTTGGATGTCTGGTGATGTTGAAGGTCCACAATATTCCTCCTCCAACAGTTTGAGCTCAACAACGAAATCTGCCAAGGCTTATGCTTTGATGGATGCCCTCGGCTGGTACTTTATATCAAATTCGCTTAGCTCTATTGCCCACTTAAGGAGTCTTCCAGAAAGATATGGTTTTTCCAAAATCCTCTTCAAAGACTGATCCGTGACGACAACGATTGTATGACTCTAGAAATAGTGTCAAAGTCGCCTAGTTGTTGAGATTAGGGTGAGGGCTAGATTTTCTAACTCTGAATACCCTACCTCTACTCCTCGAATTGCCCTGTTTACGTAGTAGATAAGTCTTTGTACTCCTTTGTTATCTTCAATGAGGAATGAGCTTACTGCAAACGAGGAAGAGGAGAGGTATAAGTATAAAGATTCTCCTAGCATGGCATGGGAAATGAGAGGGGGCGCAGTTAGATAGGATTTTAATTTTTGGAAGGCGTCCTCATTTTTGGAAAGCATCAGGCCCCCACTCAAAGGCTTTTCAAAAAATTCTGAAGAAGGGCAAGCACTTGTCTGCAGACTTGGAGACAAATCTATTGAGAGCTGCAATTCTTCCTTTGAGGCGCTGGAGTTCATTGGCTGTGGTGGGTGATCTTATATCTAGAATGGCTTTGATTTTATCTGGATTTGTCTCGATTCCCCTTTGGTTGACCATAAAGCCCAAGAACTTTCCTAATCCAACGCCGAAGGTGCACTTCTTAGGGCTCAGCTTCATGTGGTACATTCTGAGAACATTAAAAGTCTCATGTTGGTGGTCTACGTGGTTTGCTACGACAAGCTCTTTACCAGCATGTCATCCACATATACTTTCATTATTTTTTTCAATTTGTGACTGGAACATCTTGTTCACCAGTCGCTGGTATGTCACTCCTGCATTCTTTAGTCCAAATGGCATGACCATGTAATAGTTAGTTCCCTTTGAAGTAATGAAAAATGTTTTCTCCTGATTCGGGGAATACATATTGATCTAGTTTTATCCAGAGTACGCATCCAAGAAAGTGAGCAGCTTATGACCAGCAGTAACGTCGATAAAGGTGTCGATTTGTGACAACAGATAGCTATCCTTAGGGCATGCCTTATTGAGCTCAGTGAAGTTAACACAAAAGTGTCACTTTCGACTAGCCTTGGTTACCATTACCACATTCGATAACCAATCTGGATAGACTACTTCTCTAACTGCTCCATTTTCTATTAGTTTTTCCACTTCCTTATCCATTGTTTGCGCCCTTTTAGTGGAGACACTTCTTAATTTTTTATGGACAGGCTTATAATAGGGATCAATGTTGAGGCAGTGGATGGAGACCTCAAGGTCAATGCCTTCAAGGTCAGCATGTGTCCATGCGATGATGTCCATATTTTGCCTTAAGAAATCTACGAGCTGGTGGGCTTTGTCCACAGGGAGCGAGGAACCAATATTGTTTCTTTGGATGCTCCTTGTCCAAGATTACTGGTGTGAGTTCCTGTACTGGCTCTCCTCTCTCTAGTGCATCACTATCTCTAGGGTTGAGCACCTCCACTTGTAGGGTTTCTTGTGGCTTCTTGGCCCTCATGGAGGAGACATAAAATTCTCTTACTGTGACCTGATCTTCTCAGACCTCTCCAATTCCAGTTAGGGTTGAAAAATAGAGGATAAGATGGTAAGTGAAGGGCACTGCTCTTAGGGTGTTAAGAGTAGGTCGCCCTAAGATGACGTTGTAGGCTGATAGGCAATCTATCACTAAAAAGTTCACACCGTGGAACTTTGAGGTGCGGTACCGACGGTGACTCGCAAGGTGATGGATCCTATAAGGTACACCTTCTCCCCTATGAATCCAATAAGGGGCGACCTGATGGGTTGTAGCCTTACTCTTCCAAAGCGGAGTTTGTCATAAGCTTCAGGGAATAGGATGTCCACAGAGCTACTACTGTCCACAAGAATCCTTCGCACTTGAAAATTGGCAACAATCATAATTAGCACCAGTGGATCATCATCAGGATGTTGAATCCCTTCTAGGTCCTTATCTAAAAAAGAGATGACCTCTCCCTCTCCCTGCCTGGGTGACTTGGATGGGCGCAAATCATTAGTGTGTCTAGCCTTTTTAGCATGAGCCTTGATGGCTGAGTGGGACTCTCTCCCTCCTTCGAGCCTTTTGGAGATGATCTTGATTTCTTCAAGAGGTTGTTGGTCATCCTGGTTGCGAGTTCACGGTGGTGTTTGGCCTCTACTAGCGACATACTGGCGTAGCTAGCCACGTTGTATGAGCTCTTCAATTTATCTTTTAGGGTCATAGCAATCGTTGGTGTCATGGTCATGGTCGCAATGGAGCGACAGTACTTGCTTGAATTTCGACGGTTTTAGGGAGATTTCATCCTTCCTGGCATTGAGTGGAATGAAGATTTGTTGCTCCCTGTAAGGGGCAGGACCAAGTCGGTCTTTGGCAGACACCCTTTCTGTCTTACCTCGTTTGTTTCCACTCTCTCTCTTGTCGTCTCCGTCTCTTTCTTTTCTTTTCTCCACTACTCATGAGGATTCAGCTCGCCTGGCTTTGGTGATGTCCTCAGCATTCATATATTTTTGAAATTTTACCAATAGTTCTGGCATGCTCGTTGGTGGACACTTCATTATTGAGAAGAGGAAACTTGATGAGTGGAGGCCTTTAAAGCAAGTGGTCATGGTGACCTTATCATCGAGTTCTTCGATCTAGAGGACCTCCTGGTTAAAACAAGTTAGTTAACTTCACAGACTCTCTTTTCAGTCATGTTTTACACTGACCAGATGGATGACAAGCTTTTGATTGCAACGTCCACCAATGAAATGCGTCGTAAAGGACCAGCATAATTCGAAAAATGAGCATATGGAGGCCGGGGTGAGCTTGGTAAACCACTGTCAGGCAGATCCCTTCAGGGTAGTTGGGAAGGCTCTGCACATAATTTCGTCAGGCACATTGTGCAGCTACATCAAAGGCTTATAAGTGTAGAGGTAATCCAAAAGTTCTTTCGTGCCATCAATTGCTTCCACCGATGGCATTCTGAATTTTTAGGGAAGAGGGTAATTTTTCACATTCAGTTCGCCTTACGAGGTATTCAACAGTCTTTGATCTTTTCACCTTCATGGCGTTGAAGACATCACCTAGTTGATTCTGCACTTCCTTGATTTATTAGTCCCAATGATTGGAGACTTCTTTAGATGGGACATGAAAATGGATCACATGGTCCACACTTTGATTTTTCCCCTCATTCTCCTGGAAATGAGTGTCTCCAGTATGGGAAGTAGGCGCTAGAGGAGGAGAAGGAGCTGCTCCACGGTGCTTAGGAGGGACTCCCCTCAAAGGGGCGCCCAATGAGGGACCTCCTTGGCGCCCTAAGCGAGGAGCTCCCCTTCCTTCATGCTCTCCCGACTGTGCACCTCTTTGTCCAGCAATCATCATCCGATGATTTTGGGTTACTAGCTATTGCATTGTTTCTAGCATTTGCTGTGGGTTTGGAAGAGGATTGGTTGGTGGAAGGGCAGCTTTCCTTGCATGGTGGATTATCCTCAAGTTGGTTCTTGGATCTAGTGGTGATTGTCATAGATACAAAAAGGATGTTTGAGTGAAAACTTTGTCGTTCGCACAGACAGTGTCAAACTGATGATGCACAAATTAGTTTTGTACACCACCTATCAAGTAATTCATGTAGATAATAAAGTACAGAGAGAAACTCAAGCAAGACACAATTTAAGTGATTCGGTCAGGGTGACCTACTCCACTGTGAAGAGCTAGAATGGTCAGGGTGTTTTATTTCTATAGGAGTGTAAGGAGATTAGATGAGAGCAGTGAGTGCTCAAGTGAGGTACAGGCTATAAAAGAGATGAGAGTAATATCAGATGTGTTTGATGCCCCTTATGTGTAGGCGAGACTTACATTTTATAGGCCCATCCTACCAGATTGAGGCGACTTATCAGTAACTGAAAAATTAATTTGGCGGCGGTGGCATGATCTTCTCAACGGATGAGGCTGTTGCAGGCTCCTCCTCAAGACCAAGTCTTAGGATGGCGTGATCTTTACTCCAAGGTGGCGTGGGTGAGGCTCTTGAGATAGCGCTACATATTCCTTGATGACGTGGCCAGGGGCGGCCCAACAAATTTGAAGGCCCTAGGCGAGAAAATGAAAGTGGGTCTTATTAATAGGCAATAATTATTAAAAGATATTTTTCTAGCTTTTTGAGATGCAAAAATATTGATTAAATTTTTATATTCAAGTTTTGTTAATATATATTTTTCAATAGATAATATAGCTAATCCATTTAATCTTTCTTGTGACATAGTTGATCGGAGATAAGATTTTATTAATTTAAGTTTTGAAAAACTTCTCTTCGCTGAAGCAACTGTTACTGGTATTGTTAACAATATTCTAAAAGTTATACATACATTTGGAAAATAATCTAATCGTTTTATATAGGGAAAACTTCAGTCACACCCCCTCTAGTTTATCATATCTTCAAAGACACCTCCTCTAGTTTCTAAATCTTCAATGACACCGCTTCTAGTTTATATTTAAACATCACTAACACCCTCTATCATTTCTAACAAAAAAAATTAATCTAAAATACCAAAAATGCCCCTACATAAATCTCAAATAATTTTTTTTACATAAAATTTTATTAAAATTCGATCCGATTAAAATTTATTTTTCTACATATTAAAATTTGAACCAATTAAAATTTGATTGAAGTTGAATAAATTTTAGGAAAAACTTCAATCACACTCCCTCTAGTTTCTAAATCTTCAATGACACCCCTTATTAGATTAAATTTTTTAACTAGAATGTAAATTTATTAAATTGCCCATGATATATTTGAGGATAAACTTCAACCACACCCCCTCTAAGTATGTATATCTTCAATGAGACCCCCTCTAGATAAGTATATTTTTAATGAGACCCCCTATATTTTCTATTTTTTTTTAAGTATTAAAATTTCGAGTGAATTAAAATTCGATTCAAGTTAATTAAAAATTATTTTTTTTCATATTAAAATTTGAGCCAATTAAAAATTATATTTTTTTAAGTATTAAATTTGGACTAATTAAAATTCTATTTGAGCCAATTAAAAATTATTTGTAATCAACTAAAGTCAAATTTTAATCAACTCGTATTAAATTTTAATTAGCTAAATTTTAATACATAAAAATATAAATTT
>JAHQCQ010002111.1:1764-19100 GCA_023539305.1 Ilex asprella | reverse complement strand
TTCATATTCGGGGCGTCATTTTGGCTCTTTGGATTTAGGCTTTTGCCGCTACACTTGTCTTGCTTAGCTGTCATCTCACCATTGGCCGTGAAGCCCAGCGATTGTAGTCGATCTTCCATCTGTAGCCTTTCGATCTATCCTTCGTCTTTTCAAATCTACAAGAAATATCTGGCATGCGATTCATCCATATTTTTTCTTCATTGTAACGACTCATTCTTCACGCCATCTTCAATGGAGCCCCTTGTATTATTGCTCTTGAAGCGGCTCTTTCATGAGTACAAACTACTCATGTTATTCTTTGTACTTTTAACCCGTTCTCTAAGACTTCTTTAGCAGGACACTTTCAAAGAGATGCCTCCAGATGAAGTTCTACCCCTACTCTCACATGTCTCTACCTTTTAATCTCCAAGGGCCTCTTCAATGGTCGAGCTGGCTCAGCGGCAATCCCGTCCGTAAATGGAAGTCCCCTTCTCCTGATTGGATACCATGGGTTACTTGTGTTAAAGAGGCAAAGGGTACACTGTGGCATCATCTTGGCATTTATGATGCTATAGAACTTAGCATTATCACAATGTCCATCAACAAAAAACTGCTCAACGCCGCTCTTCTATTTTGGTCCATGGCGAACAATGCTTTTCACTTGCATTTTGGCATGATGGACCCCAAGATTTATGACATATCCGCTCTCCTCAATCTTCCTCCATTTATGGCTGAGGCTAACGCTTTACTTACTTATACTGAAGCGAGCTACACTTTTCCAACCGATACGTAGAATAAGCTTGTTACTATTATTGTGGTATGTCGCAGTTGTGATGGATTTGCACTATTGGACAGGGAACACATTTTGTTCCTGCTTTACTAGCTCAACTAGTTCTTCTTTCGCACCTCGTCTTAGAAAGTTACTAAATAGTACATTTCGCTGACCGTCAATCTGGCCGCGGGAGCTTCTTATGCCCTTGCTACTGTAATGCTTGCTCACATTTATCATGGAATGTGGGACACAGTGGCGACGAAGATGAATAAGGGCTCAAGTCCCCTCTAGGTACGTCAACTATGGATTCACGCTTACTTCCCATAACTTTCCATCCCGTCTGTTAACAACACCTCATTTTCTTACGGCCGCTTATTTGCCACGACCTTTTCAAACTGATTTTCTTACTTGTACAACTTGAATAACTCACGACCAATTTGGATGTCGTTCGCTCAAAACTGGGGGCAGAATGGTTCCTTTACAAACCTGGGAAAACACCTATTGACATTGCTTCTAATCATGAAGATGCCTATCTCTACCCCGAGATTTGCATTATGACATAGGGTCGACTTATGGTGCCAAACTTACTACGGCGTCGAGGTTTACATGCCTCAATAGTTTGCCCGCCAGTTTGGCTTTGTTCAACAAAATCCTTATTCTTTTGTTTGTACTCTCAACACTAACCTCACTAATCGGCCTAACTTGACCAATGTTAATGTTCGGAAGTCAACCGTCATAACTCTCTTGCTCACCACTCCTTCCACATGACCTTTTTCACTGACTCATTCAATGTCTCAAAGGTTGCCAAAGCTTAGTGAAAGCGATATGTTTCTAAAAAATTTGATAGTGACACGACCTCTACTCTCGACCATATAAACTTCCCATCCTGTGTTCAATCATCTCATAGGGAAGGCTCGGTTAGGACTTCACCTTCTACCACTATTCAACCTCCGGTTGTTGACCTTGGTCCCGTTGCTTCCATTGATTTGGCTTCCTCAACCATTCCCTCTTTTCCAACAATGGCTCACTGCAAGGACAAGCAACAATGTTCTTCCATAGCTCCTTCTGCATCCGCCTCTCATGCTCAAGTTAAGGAAGTATGGAATGTAGAAAATGATGCCCCCTAGTGCGTCGTGGTCGCCAACATGATGACACTGCTTCATCCATGTCCATCTCTACTAACACAGAGCCTTCTCAAGAGGCAATTTTTGGAAGCATTGAGCCGTTAGGGTTGGCAAATATACCTATCTCTATGGCTGCACTTAACTTAGTTCCACCGGTACCCTCTTTTAATAATATAGCCACCGATGTAGCCAATGACATTGAGATTGTGGACCTTGAAGTAGAAGATGGTCGTGCCCATAGGCAGGAACCCCTTCACCTCCCAAAAAGCCATGGTATTTTTCTAGCCGCTAAGACTATCCAAGCCGCGACACCAACTATGGTCACTGCTCCATCTTCGATTTCAACTCCTTTACTTGAACCTGGTTTGTCTTCTTTCCAAGCTTCTCTAAAAGCTCGTATTTCCTTTGGAGCTGTCTCATTTTAGAATTCAAGGCTAACTTTGAATCGTGACTTCAAAGATCATCGCAAGATAGCATTGCTGATCATCATTGGTCATGACTTTGTTAGTCTTCAACCCATTTCCTCCTTTCTTATGCAACAACATTGTTTCCTCTAACCTTTTGGCCAAGAAGAAAGAAAGTTGGAAGACCTTTTGTTAGTCCTCAACCCCTTTCCTCCTTTAGTCTTAACCAAAGTTGTTGCTTTGTATTTTCCCCTCCACATTTTTAGTTGGCTTTACCAAATTACTTCATGTTCTTCCTTCGAATGAATACCTCTTTGCCTCTCCATTCTTGTGTCATTTTATAGATATTTCTCTTTGGGTTAAGGTAGCATGGGTAGATAGCATGCATTTGTACAAGTTTGAAGAAAATACTACATCTCACTTTTGGTGCATTTGACGACCATGTTTTATTTTACTCCTTTGATCTTCAAATTGACAGTAGTATTTTTCTTAGCACCCCTGTAAAATGAGGAGGTCGATACTAAGGAATATTCGCAAGTTTGAGAAGTTTTTGATTAGAAAAAGCTCATGTTTGAGGTCTATATTCTGCCTCATACATCCAAGCTTTCTCCTTCACTTTTGCTTCTTTCTTTGTCTCCCCCGTGCAAGTTGTCATCTTCAAACTAGGAAGACAAGCTTCCAAAAACAAGCTACTTTGATGCAGTACTTATGCATCACTTCATTTTTCTTTTATTTTGGAAATTGTATTCACTAAACTTGTATAAAATTCTATGAATAAAACTTACTTTTTTATTCTTACATTTTAATTTTATCATTGCATTCCTGATAACTGTTGAATGGTAGGACAAATCCTATATTGACCATCGGCTTGCCTTAGGCCACAAACTATAACCTCTCGTCTTTAATGGTCTCATTCGCGTTTCGTGGCATCCTAACCATCGATTTGTAGGCCTTTAAGAACTTCCCATTGATGGATCAATTGTGACGTTCTTCATCCAAATCCCATAGGTGGTAAACACCACCTTTCTTGATCCTTAGAACTTCAAATGGCCCTTCCCAGTTGGCTGACCATTTTCCAGCCCTTTGATCATTAAGTCATAAAGGCAACTTTGCCTTCCAAACCAAGTCACCTACTTCGAAAGTCTTATATTTGACCCTTCTATAATACACCCGCGAGGTCATTAGCTTTTGCACCTTAATGCAACCCAAATCACCCAGTTGTACTTCATCTAAATCTTCAAGCTTGATCATCATGGCTTCATTGTATTCAGTTGGACTTAATTTATGCTGAAAACACTCAAAATGAATTTACGGTGATCTCCATAGGCAAGACCGTGTCATGTCCATAAGTCAGCTTGAATGGTATAATTTTGGTGTTGGACCATTTAGATGATCTGTACCCCCATAATTCCTCTAATAACTTATCATGGCAGCCCCTTGGATTGTCTTTCACCATTTTAGCAATAGTTAATTTCATTACTTTTTTGGTAGACTCAACCTAGTCATTCCCTTATGCGTAGTATGGGGTTGAATGAATCATGTTGAAGCCACTCTACAAAATGCTTAACTTCGTTTCCTACAAAAACTATTCCTTAATCGGCCACTATGTGCTGAGGAAGCCCAAATCGGTGCACTATGTTTTTCTTTATCATTCGAATGATGTCGATCTGATTGACAACTCTTATCGGGATAACCCCTACCCAGTTAGTGTAATAGTTGGTGGCCAAAATAATAAAATAATGTTGTCTAGTGGATGGGGGAAGATTTTTCCTATCAAATCCATGGTCCACACTTTGAATGGCAATGGCTTTATCACATGTTGCATTTGTATTACTGTCGTCCTCTGTATAGGCCTATGTCGCTAGCATGCTTGACAATCCCTTGCATATTAAATGCAATCCTTCAGGATATTTAGCCAATAATAGTCATGTCTCCTAATAAGCCATCGCATATTGATATCAACCTAATACATGCCAAATTTTCCTTTGTGGCTTTCAGCCATCGCCAGAATGGCCTCTTCTCCACTGATGCATCTCAACAAGTAATCGTGCATCCCTTTCTTAAATAGTTCCTCAACCATGAGTATATAGTTGGCAGCCTATCTCTTGATGACCTATTCTACATCACTATTTGAATATTTTAGGAATTCCATGATGTCAAACCTTTAATCTTCCTCTTCCATTTCCACCATTAAATCTTCAAAGTCCAACCCTTTGACTTTTATAGATGGCACGACTCTCCGTTGAACTCAGATTAACTGCTCATCCATACCTTGGAGAATCCCCAATCCCAATGCTAGTTGGGCCAAGTTGTTAACTCGCTCATTCAATTCCCTTGGGACCGCTCGCAATGTCACATCATCTAAGTTTGGCGACAAATACATTGCAATAGAATGGAATGGGCATAACTCCCAGCTTTTGCAATACAAACTACTCGTAATTTTGTTGATGATTAATTTGGAGTCACCGGTCACTTCAACTGTTGATGCCTCCATCCCGAACAAAACCACAAGCAAGAAAATCAATGCCTCAAATTTGGCCTAGTTGTTAGTGCATTCAAGTTCTAATTTAAATGACAGGTGGGTTTCGTGGCCCTGGGCCAATTGTATAACCACCCCAACCAATAAGGACTCTCGTGTCCACAAACCATCGAACTTTAGTTTCTATGGCGTTAATGAAACCACGAGTACTCCTAGCAAACCAAGTGATTCCCTTGTATCTTGCTCTACTTCTACGCAAGGATGATCTACTAAGAAATCAGCCAATGCTTGGCCCTTCACTGTTCGTCGTGGTAAGTATTGAAGTGAGAATTCCATCAAGGCCAAACCCCATATTTCAATTCAACCCCTCATAATCGGCCTAGTTAACATACACTTAATCAAATCAATTTGTGCAACAACATACACCAGAACTAAAGTCATATATATTCTTAACTTTTGTGATACAAAGTATAACACTACACAAAGCTTCCAGATCTGTTTATAACACTACTCAACTGGTGTCAAAATTATACTTAAATAATAAAGGGTTAATTGCACTAGAGGTCCCCAAAGTATGTGGTTTGTCTCATTTTGGTCCCCAATATTTCAATTGCATCGTTTTGATCCAAAAAGTATTGAATATGTTTCTATATAATCTTTCAAGCAGATAACGTCCAGATTGTTAACATTTTTTTATCATAAACTTGTCACGTAATACATAAATATGGTCAAAAAATAATTTTGATAGCTGCCAAACAAAATTTTTGTAGTTCTTGACAAAAAATGTGTAATAGGGATAGCTTTTGACCAACATTTGGGTAGCACATGATCAAAACTATGTAATTTGGGCAGCTATTTTGAGTAAAAATTTGGTCAAGAATTATCTAAATTATTTTTTTATCTATATTTAAGTATCACGTGACAAGTTTATGATAACAAATCGTTAGCAATCTAGACGCTGTCTGTTTAAGAGACCATATAGAAATATATTCAATATTTTAGGGACCAAAATGATGCAATTGAAATATTGGGGACCAAAATGAGACAAACATCATACTTTGGGGACCTCCAGTGCAATTAACCCAATAATAAATGACCTATTCTTTGTCTACATTATTATTTTGAGCCAGCAAACATCCAATGGATTTGTGCGTAATTGATAAGTACAAAAACAATGGCATACCCTTAATAGGTGGCATAATGATTGGCAGGTTGGCCCAAGTACTCCTTTATCTAGTGGAAGGCTTCCTGATGTTGTGTCCTCTATCTGAAGTCTTCCATATCTTTCAACTTTAAGAGCGATGAGAACGTCAACACTTTTTTCGTGCAGTTAATGATGAATCATCGAAGAAAATTGACTTGACCAATCAGGCGCTGAAGCTCCTTCTTGGTCTTCAGAGGTGCGACCTCCATGATGGCCATCGATTTATTTTTGTCTACATCAATTCCTTTCTTTTTGTAAAAAAAAAAAACCCAAAAATTCCCTGTTGTGCCTAAGAATGTGCACTTCAATTGGTGAACACGTATCCTTTCAAAGATAGACCTCAAATCACTAAGATGTCTTTCTATGTCCTACGTCTTGACTATGATGTCATCAATATACACCTCTACGATCTTACTGATCATGTCATGGAAGATGGTGTTGGCTCTCTGACATGTTGCCCTTTTGTTATTTTGTCCGAATGGTATAACCCTCCATTCGAAAGTCCCAATTGATCTTGGACATCAGAAGGCAATTTTTTGTCGACCCTCCTCTGCAATGAAGATCTCATCCATGAACGATATGGTGGTGTTCATGGCCGCTACATCCACAAGCTGATCGGCTAGTGACATGACATATTCGTCTTCAGAAGTTGCTATATTGAGGTTGCGGTAATTATAGCATACCCTGAGCTTTTCGATTTCTTCTTAAACTATATAACGTTGGACATCCACTCCACATATTATGCCACCTAGATTCATTTGGCCTACAAGAGACGCTCAATCTCTACCTTCACCAGCTAGGTTACATCCTAAGACATCTCGGAGCCTGTTTGATAGGCATGTATCCATCCTTGATTGGCAATCAATGTTTTACTAAGGCCAAATCTAACCATGACATTTCTTCATAACTCTAGGTGAAGCAATCACGGTATTCCCTTAGTAGTTGTATTAGTCATTTCTGGAAATTTGACTTTAGTAGCTTGCTAACGAAAGTTGGATGGTGTTCCTTTGGCTCGCCAAGTTTGATTTCTAGCAATAGATCCTAAACCTTAATAGCGTCATCAAGCTTCGATTTCTTCTAACTCAACGAATTCCTAGGAGGTGGATTGTCTGAACTCTTCCTCCTCGCATTCTACCATGTTGATGGTGCCTTGATGCCAGTTGCGCGCTTGTAGTGTTATGGCCCTTCTTTTAGCCAAGTAAGCTCTTATCCTGGTGATGCAGACCGTCATGGCCTGCTTCCTTTGTCTATTATTGTTGAGCTCCATCAACAAATTAGCTCCCTGTCTCTTAAGCATCATTCAACCTCTAAACATTAGTAGGTTGAATAACCTCTTCCTCCATCTGTTGGACCTCGGTGAACTTTAAGTCGGACTAGGACAAGACTTCCTTGGGCTTTCCATACTTATGTTGGCCCTATAATTTCATTATCCCTACTCCTTCATCGTAGTATCAAGCATCAACTATGTGAACATTAGCCATGAATGAAGTCTAATTAGCCTCCACCACCTCCAAATCATCGAGGTTCCACAACAAACTGTTGATGGATAGTTGATGGGATACACTTGCCCAAATGGATCCAGTCCCGACCCAAGAGATCATTTTAGGATGTCGTGGTGTCAATCACAAAAAAAAAAGAATGATGTTGACCATGTTGTCGATGACCAATTCAATGGTAAAAAATCCCACCGTCTTATCGATTCCTCCCGTAAAGCCATTCACGGGAGCTATAGGTAGAATGTTGCTCCATTATCTATCATGATCTTGTTGAAGGACTTTGCCTCCAAGTGTGTTTGTATATATTCTGGCTTCAAGTTTTGTGTCATGGGACGTGTAGGTTTATTGAACGGCCACCCTCTCGAGCTGTTAACTACGATCTGTTTATTCGCCTCCAACTCTAGTGTCGGGCCTCTCTCAGGAGAATGCTCTAGTTCAACTTTGGATGGTTCTACCCTATCTAAGAATGTTGATCCTGATGCCTTGGTGTCTTCAACATCTGCCTCTAAGGACTCTGCTTGTTGGCCAAATTTTTTGAATGATATCAACAACAACCCATGGTCACTAATAGAAACTGAATGCCCTAGAGTACTGAATTGGATGGAATCACCTCTATCACTATCATCTTCATCTGTGGAGTCTTCTTTCTTCCTACCTTTGTAGGTTTCTAGGGGAATGTTGAGTGTGGCCTTCAGATGTGCTACCATCTTTCTCACCATCCATTCCTCGATATCCTCCTTAGGTGAGGACTCAGGCTTTACCTCCTTCTTCCCTTTCTCCTCTGCCATGGCTTTCTTTGGAGCCATTTTTCACTGTAGAGGTGGAGAGAGAAGAAATCAGGATTTGATCTCCCCTATCACGGGATATTGTCGCTAGAACATCTCTTGCCCTTCCTAGGCGTCCATCGCTTGGTATTCCTCCCACTTGTATAGGTTTGCCTAAGTGCACTGCTTCTTATGCTTCTAAGTTATGGACAATAGACATTTTTTATGATACTGTGAAAACTTTGGATGTTGGGAAACGAACCAACGACCCTTCATTGGCTCTGTTGGCTTTATCATCCTAGGTCAGTTCTGATAACCCTCAGTCCAGGTGGGTTGGTCAGGCGCCAATCTTGTGGTGAACTCCTCATATCTCAACCCTTGTCAACCTCTCGCTAGTTCTGGTAAATCCTTGTCATGCTCTTTATAGCATGGGCAGTGGCTATTCATCTGGCTGCTGTTAGTGGGTTCCCTTGTAGTACCACCTTTTTTATGGCCTTTAGGGAAATTTTTCTCACACCTTATCCTCTAAAACGATCCATAGTAAGCCTTTTATCTAGGGCATAAGTCGTTCTTGATCATGTCAAGCTGTTCTTGGACCCCAAGCAGAATATCAAGCTTACTGCTAGAGTACTCTTCTAAAGACTCATCTTGGGGAGTGTTTTTTCGCCTATAGTTTTTTCGTAGCTAGTCGACCTGTTATCGCCCAAGTCTACCTTTTTTCGTGGGGTCTTTGACTGCCACACCTCCACCATATTAATGACGATTATCTATTAAAAATGGTTTTTATCAACCCCTATTTATAGCTTCCCCTTGTCTCCGAAGATCAGATGGCCTTTGGTCAGGCCATTCTAAATGGCGTTCTTAAACACCACACAATTAGTAGTAAAATGGCTCCAAATATTGTGCCATTTGTAGTGCGTCTTGCTCTTCAAATCTGCGGCCAATGGAACCTTATGACCAAATGATAACTTGATAATGTCGTTAGTGAACAAATGGTCAAATATTTGATTAGTCTTTAAGATGTTGAAGCCATATTTCTACCCATCTTTATTGGCACATGGCAAAGCTTGTGCCTGATTCTTTGAGGGTCTGGTTAAGGCCTTGCACACATATAGCAGTCTAGCCATAATTTTTTCCATGTTTACCTCCAACTCCTAGTATGGCTTGACCATAAGGATTTCGATATTGGGATCCCCCTAGTATGTACCTTTGGACGCGTTCCTTTGGTCCAACTCCTCTCGTAGGATCTGCTCGAATCACTTAACCCACGTTGCCAACTCAAATTGATTCTTGACCTCCTTGAAATGCGCAATGTATTGCTCTGCCATTTTTCCAGTCATCTGATACAACCTAGCCAAATTAGCCATCGCTGCCTCTAGCTCAGTACGGCAGAATTGAGCGTGAAAATTGTCCTCGAATTGTTGCTAACCTAACACAAAATTGTGCAACAAATCAACGTACCATCTAAAGGGCGTTCCCATCAGGGAATGGGCAAATAGCCTTAATTTTAGAAATTCATTAGCCCCTACTTCACCACATTGTATGGTGAAATATGTAATGTGCTCCATGGTCGATTGATCATTTTCCCCCCAAAAAATTTTAAACACTAGGACCTTGTATCCTCAAGGATACTCATATTCCCTATCCACCTAGTCGTGGTATGATTTTTGAAATGTTGGCCTAGTTACTTGCCTCTTAGCTGGGTCGACATCTTCCTGGGTTATTCCGTCTAGCTGGTCTTAATTCATGACCACATGATGCACCTCTAGAAGGCTGTCTTCTTTGCTCCCCAAACCCAGGATTGGGAGTCATATCCTCATAAAAAAAGTATTATTATTTCTTCACTGGCCATTTTTAGCCTGTTGCACACTTAGGGACTATACATACGGAGGAAGCACTAGTTGTGGTGCTTCCACTAGTGTTGCATATGCAGGGGACACAATGATTGTCTCACACCCCCTAGACGATTCTAACTATCAACCAGCCACTCCAATGACTGTCTAGTCTAGACAGATTCTTCTCTAATCAAATCCCCCTGACCATTGATAAACCTGGAGACATGCTAGGACACTTCGTATGACAAAGCCTTAATCGAGGCCTCTGACTCTGAATCGAACTCTCAATTTTCTTACCCCCTGAGTAGAGGCAACTCTTCCTGCAGGTTGGGGATGAAAGGCCTACTTTCTTTAATAACCTTGTGCACTGGAGGCATTTATGCTGAGCCAAGTTTGGCTTTTCCATGGGTGTTCACCATATGGTTGCTCAAGGTCCCACTAGGAGTGCCAAAAAATGTTTGGAATATTTTTTGATTGTAGTATTGCCAAATTCTAATTGGACTTAAGATCCAACATGCACAACCTTACTTATTCAGACCAGTGTGAGGTTTTAATATCATGACTGTTCAGGCAATTATAGCGAGGTGTAATGGACTGAAATATAGAAAGAAAAGTGGAATGCAAAACGACCGATAAACTAAGTTTGGAAAATAAAATGAGTATTGTACTTAACATTAAATGAAAGAACTAAAGATCACCAGAATGATGGATTACAGGAAAATGTAATGTTGCTTGGAAGTAAAAGAAAAATAAACAGAAGATGGGTTGGCTCTGTGTAGAGTTTATTGTGTTTGATCGCGAATCATTTCTCTGCAGTCTTGCCTTTGTTATTTATAGGGATGATCTTCAACCGTCTAAGACATCCTTTCTGGCCATGATTGTAATCATGGCCTTTCCCTTAAGATGTGTAGACGTGCGCTGAACCATTTTCAATCGACGTCTCAAGATATCACATGCCCTCACTTCTTGGGATTTTAGAGTTTCACTTCCTTAACCGCTCTGTCAAGTATGGACTCACATACTCTTTTACGACCGTTGGATCTCTTCCATGTGTCACCCTCAGAGTTTGCTATTTTTGGGGTCTAAACAAAAGTATATAAAGTTGAAGGTATATAAAAATTTGCAAACTCAATCACAACCCCAACATGAGGATTTTTAAGAGAAAAGCCATCCGAAAAAAAATCACAAAACTATAGTTCAAATAACCTAATCCATTAGTCTCAAAAAAAGATTACAAGTTCAAAGTCTTATACCTCAATAAATACTACGGTTAGATTTTTTTTCCTTTAATCTTCACTCCGGAGTCCACAGTAAGCTTTTGAGCACTAGCTTCAATAGGTGACGAATCAAGCTCGATGATCCTCCCTTGGAATCCTCCTTTTTCTCCTTTATCCTTTGAATCCTCCTAAAAACTTCTCACTTCTTTGGGTTTGTGGGTTTTCTACTTGAAGGCTATTTCTTCAAGGATGGAAGTCAATAGCTAAAGATTATTCTAGGTATATTTGTGTCCTTTTGGATTGTGGGAGTCCAGGGTTTGTATCCTAAGAGGCTTCTTGTCCCTTTAGATAGACTTTTAGCCTTAGTGAGATGTTCTTTAGAGCAAAAACCATCTCATTTACATAGGTGTCTAGAATAAAGTTTAGTTGGGGCCCAAGAAAATTGAGGTTCATGACAGACTGCTCAAGCCGTCAGTGGGCAGTCTTTGGGCAATGGCTACTAGATTGGAAAAGGAATCTATCCAAACCTTAACAAGAGGGACCGCTCGAACCATTTGGAGACCGCTCAAATGGTCAACCAGCGGTCCCTACTATTTTGCTTCTCAATTTCTCCCCATGTGATTAGAGACTGCTCTAGTTGTAAGACCAGTGAACATCTAACGGTCCCTATTGTTTTCAAGCCTAAAACCAAGCAAAATTAGTTCTATTGAGTACAAGAGCTGTTACTCAACAAGATTTCATACCATGACCTTTATGGTGCTTTTAAAACATCGTTTTAAGTTTCAAAAAACTTTTTCAATCAAGATGCGAGTGTCATGCTACATAATAGAACCTTAATCCAATGTTAATTACCCAAGTTAACCTAAGTAAAAAAAACAAACACAACTAAGCTTAAAGGATTCCAAGAAGTATTCAAATGTGTTTTTTATTGGTTGGACTTCACTAACTTATGTTGCATATGTCTTTATCATCAAAGGATCATGACCATGAATGTAGTTTAGATACAATTAGACATGAAATCACTAAATTAGACAATTACAATCACTTTTCATACATTAAAGAATGGAAAATATTCATTTGAGAATTTGATTGCTAAATTAGATACTGGATTGAGCTTACAAGAAGGACTGAAATAGGCAACAGTAGTCAATGAGGCACTAGTGGGATAGTAGCCTAAGGTTGTCCAAGGTTCAAGCCAATTAATTATGAGGCTTGGGAATTCCAGAATCACCTAAATCTTATGTGCTCTATATATGTTTTACATTGGATAAGTATTTGAAAGGTCTACAATGTTGCAACCTGTTCATGGAGGTTGGTCCCTTTTTATTTAGGGGTTTCATGGGACCTTAACAACTTGTAGTCTCCTCTAGATTCTCCCTATGTGATGTTGAACATAGGTGGATCTAGTGTCAATTCTTTCATACTCAAAATTGTCTACTCGAGTTTTCTCTAAGATGAGATGAGGAAATGCTCAAAAGACCTTAAACCAGTTGCCCTCCGTTCCCCCACTTCAAAGATTGAGGTGATTTTCTTTAACCCAAGTGAGGAAAATAGTTTTTTGGCTTTGATGCTCTCTTTGCTTGTTGTAGTTGGACCAAAAACTAAAACTTGGGAACTCTGTATCATTGCCACTATACTGAATGATAGTTATAGTTTTCTTGGACTTGTAAATATGCCCTTTTTTCAACCTCTGCTGACATCTGATTTATTCTTCGTTTTTGTTGTTCTGAAAGGGGGAGATATATGTTGATCTTCCCCCATGATTACACACGTGGAGTACACAACACTATCTAGAGGGAGTTGAGTAGGTTTTGTAACTACTTAACAATCACCAATTAAAACCTAGTTCTACTACAATTATCTCTTCTCACAAATATTTATCATTAAACATGAGAACCCTTTTACAACCTCCATGACCCAATGAACCCATGAAGATTAGTGTATTAATTTTAGCAATTAATCACTCAACATTCAATCTCCCACAGGGATCCCAAACCCAATGACCCAAACCCTTAGATGCATAACTATGGATGATTATAAGATTCAACCATTCAATCAATCAAACGCATATTGCATGTGTGAGCATGTAATCATAAGTGTATATGTAAAAACAATATATAACACAAGTGATTTGTTGACGAGGAAATCCTCCTTGGGAAAAATCGCAAGGAACCTTCTCGGTTCACAAAAATCTAATCAACTACCTAAAATCAGCTTACAAGTACTCAAGTCTTATACATCAATCAATATGATGGTTAGATGCTCCCTTCCTTCAACTAGCCTCTCTGCCGAAGTGCCTCTCCGAAGTTATGTGCAGCTTCACTTGGATTGACATCTGCAAGGATCCTTTAGATCTCAGGAGATCTTGGGCTCAACAACTATCCTCGGAATGCACACACCTTTGGGTTCGGTCTTCAACCAATCAAGATCTTCAAGACCAAGTTGTGAGGCTAGATAGAATCTCTAGATGCTAGTGAGCATAGGGTGGTCACTATTGGTATTTTAAGTTTAAAACCAAGCAAAAAACTTATCCGCTTGAGCACTAAAGAGGGGTTGCTAATGGCTTAAACTATGTTTTCAAAAATACAAAACGGTTTTAGAAAATATTTTTGGTGAAAAAACTAAGCCATACACGAATTAATATCGACCCTATTTTAACTCTAATAATCCTAAATCTATTAAACCAATGGATCCTCTTAGGTCTCTAGGTTATTACCTTTGATCTAAGCTTGAAGGTGCATTCAAAGTGCAAATGATGTAGTTTTAACGCTTGATCTCCTCCCTTCAATGATGTTTATAGATATTCAATCTTTGTATCACCATGACCATAGAAAAGGTTGAGATTTACAATTAACTCCACAAAAATAGCCAAATACAAACCTATGATTGATGATGAATGGGAGATGAATAATGATTTTGGATTCCTAATACAGAGTAGAACTCCTTGAAAGTGTCATTGTCAAACTATTTGCCATTGTCAGGCACCAGGACCCTAGGAACACCAAAGTGGAAAATGATAGATTCCCAACTAAGCCCCTAAGTTTCTGCTGTGATGGTAGCTAGTGGCTTTACTTCTGACCACTTGGTGAAGTAATCTTTGGCCACTATTGCAAACTTATTTTTGCCCTTTCCTATTGACAAATGTTCAACTATGTTGATGATCCATTATACGAAATGCTAGGGGCTAGTAATCGAGGTCAACACTTGAGGAGAGTGCTTAGACACGTTAGTGAACCTCTAACACGTATCACAATTTCTAAAAATCCATCTGCATGGTAAACTAGCAAGGGTGGAACTTGGGTAGGCAAACCCAAAAACATTAGAGCTTGGTTTGAGGTCTTTAAGACTTGGGTTAGGTCTAGGCTAAAAACCTTCAACCTGAAATAAATTCGGGCAGTACTCGGGTTGAGGCCTCGGGTTATCGGGTTCAACCTGAACCCAACCCGAATTAATGAAATCGGGCTCAACCTGACAAATTAAATATATATATGCACAACACACCTAGAGTTTCTAATTTTTTTTTTTTGTTTTGTCTTTCACCTCTGTCACTCTCAATTCCTCTCTACCTCTTAGTCTCTCACTTTTATCGTCCCTCTCAATCTCTCACTCAAATCGTCTTTACAGTCCACTTTATCTGTTATGTGCCTTGCAACTACTATTGATCTGCACTTCTTTCTTTCTCCGTCTTTCTCTCCATCAATAATAACAAAAAAGATTTTTCTAGTAATGAAAATGGTATCTGTATGTTAATTTTTATGTAAGTACGTGTAAGGCTCCATTTCTCCCTTCATTTCATTTGGGTTTGGGATTTTTTAGTAGCATGAAGGGTAAGGGAGTGGTGGGATTGTTGGAAATTGGGGATCTATTGATGTGATTGAGAAGTTGGAAAGAGAGGGAGAAGAATGAGATAAAGTTTGGGGGTTATTTTTGGGATGTTGTTTGTGAATTGTGCGCATAATGATTGTTTATGTGATTTGAGTATCGGTGGTTTGGGGTGGGTAGATCATGGATATGGCCCGAATTCAGCCCAAATTGCGAACCTAAAACCAAACTGAATTGAACCCGAATTCAACCTAAGCATGCCCAAAATTAACTCGGGCAATAATCATGTTGAGGTCGGGTTAGGGTTAAAGATTTTATACCTAGGGTTGGGCTAGGGTTGATCCCTTAACCCACCCAAATTGCACCCTTATAAGCCAATAATATCCTTGGAGAGGAGCTTTGAAGCTAGAGCTCTTCCTCCCAAGTGATTGCCACTAACTCCCTCATCAATTTCCTTAAAAACACATTCCACTTCTTCAGACTCTAGGCAATGCATGTAGGGAAAGAGAAACCTTTTTTATAAAGGACTCCATCAATATCCAGATACCAATTTGCCTTTCAAAAAAAATTATGAGCTTCTATCATTCCAAATGGTTAAGTTACATGTGCCAAGTACAAAATGAGAGGTTAGGTCCATCCCTCTTTTTGCTGGGCTATTTTGACTTCAATTTCCTCCTCCTTTATGTTTGGCATTCAAAGGAGTTCCACATGAATTATAGGAGGGAGATCATTATAAAAATATGAGGCTAATTATGCTAGAGAATTAGCATGAGAATTCTTTACTCGTGGGATTTGCATTATACTGAAACTTTCAAATTGTGCAATGTGGTTTTTTATCTTAGACAAGTCGGTTGTCATTCCCCCATCCTCTGTCTCATACCCCCCTTGGATTTACTTAACTACCAACTGGGAATCACTTGGATTAGTTCAGCTTCATATGATATATCCTCAAGGTTTTGAAGGCATCATCTTGGTGAGACACATAGTCTTCGGCAAGCTGGTTCTTTACCAGAATGTAATCAATATAAACCTCCATAGCCTTCCCAATTAAGCATTCAAAATCTTGGTTGGCCAAATGTTGATATGTAGCTTCAGCGTTTTCAAACCATAGGGCATTTCTTGGTAGCAGTATAACCCCTCCTATGTAACAAATGAGGTCTTCTCTTGATCATCCAAATGCATGGGGTTCTGGTTGTACCCAGAGAATCCATCCATAAAGCTTATTAGTTGAATTCATGTTGTGGCATCTACTAGGAAATCAATTCTTGGAAGTTGAAAGCAATCCTTTGGACAAGCCTTGTTGAGATATTTCAAATCTATACAAAATCTCAAATTTTCTATTGTGTTTTTTGAATTAGACCACGTTGGCCAACCACTCTGGGTAGTGCAATTCTCTGATGGACTAATCATATAAGACCTTGTCCACCTTTTTAGGTATAGCCCTAGCTCTGTCTTGGTCAAACACCCTCATCTTCTACCTAAATGATTTGAAAGAAGGATCTATGTTGAGCCTGTAAACCATTACCCCAGGATCTATTCCAAGCATGTCCTCATGGCTCTAGAAAAATGTGTCCATATTATTGTGCAGGAATTCCCCTACCTTCCTTCTGACGTGCTGTGGAAGCTCAGATCCCACGTATATTATTCGATATAGATCTCCTCCCAAGGCTATTGGGAGCAGCTCGTCCACTGGGCAAACTTTTTTCTCTTCTTCAAGTTTCCTTAGGTTAATGTTCTCTACCTAGAATGTCTTGGCTAATGTGCTACTCTTGGTTGAAGCCACATAGGACTCCCTAGTAGTAGCTTCATCACACCAAACCTCTCCTAGCCCATTCTTTGTGGGAAATTGAAGAAAAAGGTGGTATGTCCAAGGGACTGCATTTAAAGCATTGAGAGTTGGTCACCTGAGGATAATGTTGTATGCATAGGAGCAGTCCATTACCATGAAGCCTCCAAATGGGTGTCCTCTATAGGGGAATTCCCTAGGGTGATTGGGATAGATACTTCTCCTAATGGATAAGTTTTTCTTCCTAACAAACCAACGAGAGGAGCTTTGATGGGCCTCAAGTTGCACCATCCTACATTTAGCTGATGAAAGTCATTTTCAAATATTTTATAGATGAGCTTCCATTATCTATCAAGACCCTGCTTATAGTGTGATTAGATGCAATTATTGAGATGAGAGGGGGTCATCATATGGAAATCAAACTCCCTTAAGGTCTTTGTCTGAAAAATTAACT
>JAHQCQ010003886.1:0-19105 GCA_023539305.1 Ilex asprella | reverse complement strand
TTTTGGCTTGTCATTGTCTTGGTGCTCGTACGCCCCATATCCAAACCCATAAATCCAAATTCACACCATTGGCCAACCATCAAGATCACCCTTGACAATTTTCAACACAACATATCAACAAATATCAAAGCCAAGTTGAATTGCTGAGTTAAAATTGACTGAATTTTTATATAAATTTTAAAAAAATGTAATTCGATATACTAACATAAACACTTTAAGTTTACTTCAATAGGAATAATCGGGCTGGAATCTTATATTTTGGGCCAAAGATCTTACCGTAATAGTAATCACGCAGAAGTGTCGGAGGATTGAATTATCCCACATCGAATAGTTTTAGGTGTGCGTATTAATATATATATCATTCTTGGTCCTAGAGTTCATTGGTTAAAATTTGATTAAAAAATATAGGAATAACTTAAACTTGACGCAATAAACCCAAGGAGCAAGACTTGTATGAAAAGTAATTTATCTTTTTTTATTTCTTTATTATTATTAGATATGACATATATTAGCACGTACATCGAGTAAACATTCTGTTTATGGACACTTGTTGGTGGTGGGCTTACATGAAAGGAAAAAATGTCATAATCTTACGTCCTTGGTTTACTGCTTATGCAGATTAATTCAAATCAAAGACAATTGATGTATTTAACACAATTAATTAAATGAATTAAGACATGATTAATTAATATATTAAACAAAAATAAATTAATTCTTGACAGAAAATCAAAGTGACACAAGCCCGCTAATCATTAAGAGTAACAATCGAATCGTGTTGTGTCAGGTTCGTCTCGTGTTGAATATTTGTCAACTTCAGCCTAACTCATTTAACTAATCGTGTCGTGTCGAGTTAGCATGTTTACTTTTGTATCGTATTCGTATTTGTGTTGATTTACATAAACTTTTAATAAAAAATTTAACTTTAAGATTTTATTTTCACCTAATTGAATATCTTCTCATATTTTTTCTACAAATTAAAAATTAATAATAATAATAATAATGAGTACTAATATTTTTTTATACAATAATTATATCAGTATTTGATAAACAGTTATAAATAATTAATATTTTATTTTTATAATACTAATTAAATATGTTAATCGTACATCGTGCAACTAAATTAAACATCAAAAATAATAAAAAAAATAAGTCATCAGAGCATAAAAACTCATACATACAACGAAAAGACAAGGTCAATCTCCTTCAAGTTAAAAACTTCGTTGATGAGTCAATTCGAGTTAAACAGATTAAATTCAAATACGACTCATTAACACTTCATGTTGATAGGTCGTATCATACATAAATTTGTATCAAAAAATAATCAATTCAAACTCATTTATTTATATCGTATTGATATAAAGATATCCCACCGTATCAAAAATTACCGCCCTAATAAGCAAGTATGACACGATGATATTGTCATCCCTTCCACCCTCACAACCACTGATCACCCATTGGGATATCCTATTGGACAGAGTTTGGATAAAATCCCCCTGCCACTGGTCAAAGGCACAGCTAATTTAAGACAGGCGACAAAGGCTCTCTTCACGCGCCATGAACACGTGCAACTCACCCACCCTCTATACACTCATTTTTCTTTTATAGTATTTTTAAGAAACACAAAAACAAATCTTTTTTGAAAAAAATAAATTATTATTATTATTTTGATTCAAATTACTCTGATATTTGAACTATGATATTTGATTCAAATTATTTCAATTTACCCTTTTAACTATGTAATTTATCAAAATCAATCATTTCTATTAAAATTAATCGTTAGAGAAGATAAATTAATGATTAATTTTTTAAAAAAATTGCTCATTTAACAATTAATTTTAACGGAAGCTATCTTATTCGTGGGTTAATTTTAATGAAATGGGTCGATTAAAATAAATTATGTATTTCAAGGGATAAATTAAGGTATAATAAAATTCAAGATTTAATATGGGTTATGTTATCTAAATCCAACAATTTTAAGACGGTACAACTCAAACTCATAATTTTAATTAAATTCAAAATTAAATTGATCTCACACAAAAAAAAATCATAATTTTGTTTAATTTGAATTAACCATTCAACTAGGCTTATCAATTGACCAGAATTTGAATTCAATTTCAAAAGGTCGATTCGAATCAGACAGATTTTATTTTCGTAGTTTATATCTGAATTCAGCAATAATCCAAAATTTGATTCGAATTCCAATTCAAATAATTTAATTAACTAAAATTTAATAAATTATACTTAAATATTAACTAAATTTTTTAAAAAATAAATTTAAATTATAAATAAAAAATAAAAAATATTAATTCATATCCATATAATCAAATTCAAATCAAAATTGGCTCCATTAATCCCTTTAGCCTTCTTAACCCGGTATAAACTAGACAAGGTTTACAGAAGGCTGGATACACACACCGAGTTGGCACAAAGTTTGGCTGACTGGTATTAATTATACGACAAGTTGCTATCCGTAGTGGCACAAAGCTGGCACTGCCACCAAACAAATACTGCACGTTTACCAACAAACAATAAAAAATCGTCGAAAAAATTTCAACCACACCCTTTTAAATTATTATATTTTTAAAAATACACTTTTTATTATCAAAAACATCCATCACTCACACCCATTACCATTACACTATTATTTCGAGCAAAAAATATTCATCTGAAATACTAAAATTTTATTACATAAACCCCAAATAATTTTTTTACATAAAATTTGAACTGATTAAAATTTTATTTTTAAATTTAAAATTCAAGTTAATTAATTTATTTTTTTTACTTATGAAAATTTAAATCGATTAAAATTTATATTTTTTTTTATCAAAATTTAGGTGAAATAAAATTCAATATGAGTTGATTAAAATTTAATTTATTAAATTTTACTATATAAAAAATAAATTTTAATTACTTCGAATCGAATTTTAATCAACCTGAATTTTAAAACGTACAAAATTTAGAAAAGAAAGGAATCTCATTGAAGATATATCTATTTAAAGGAAGTGTGGATGAAAATTTTTCTCAAATATATCATACGCAATTTAATAAATTTACATTTTAATTAACATTTTTAATCTGACAAGGATGTCAGTGAAGATTCAAAAAATAGAAAGAGGGTATCCTCGAAGATATGATAACTTACTTTTAATGGCACCGAAAAAAAATTAATTGTAAAATTCATAAATTAACTCGAATACACCTAACAATTGAATTATTAAAAAAAAATCACTTAGAATCAACAAGAACTCGTTTCATCTTTACTTTTCCCTTTTTTATAAACGAATAGGCACTCTTGATATTAACATTTTCCTTCGGTCTAACACAATTATGTGTAGATCTTACCGCACTTATGTTAAGGCCAAAATTAAAATATCATCGCATACTTTAAACACGATAGAATAAATTTAACCTTACCTAATTACCACTCTTACCATGAATATGAATATTCAAACTCAAGTATTAATGGCAAAAATCCGAATTATTCACCCACCGAACCGACCAATAGGTGTGTCTTCCCCTTCAACCATCTTACCAGTCCTACCTCCCCCATTCAATCTATATTTGTCAATAATCCCTCCTTCGAAAAAGATCGAAAAGAACTTTACCTAGGGAAATTTTCCCTTGATCAATCTTTTTCTCTATTCTTTATCTATCTTGAAGACATTTGTGATAGGAGATTATAATTTGCATTTCTCAAGTGAAAGCAGTGTCTCTACTTGTACTAAGGATAAATTTACGTATATCTAACTCTTTCCAAATTCTATGATGACGAGAGCTTCCTGGGTACGTCCTTATTTCTTAGTCAGCACTCCAGCTTTTTGGTAAAATTTTTATTAGAAAGACACGGTTTGAAAATAATAGATGTAGGTGTATCTCTAAACCCTTTGATTAGATGACAACAAAATAACTTTACAACTATATCAAAATCCACCTCTGCATCTTTTTCTTGTGATATCAATGACAATACTCAACGAAAAATGAATTTGTCTTCAATCTCACTTTCCTCCCACTTTGGGGAGAAAAAAAATGGTGGACAGAAGGTTAACACTTTCCCTCCAACTTCCCTTTTCTTCCTATTTTTCTTTGTAACCAAATAATGAAAATTATTTCTTTTCAACCCATTTTCCTTCTTCTATTTTCCATCCACCCAACTTTCTATCAAATCAAACACACAATAACAACAAAATATGAGTATAGTATCCTTATCTAACTCAGCTAAGTACATAGACTACGGTTTCTTTCTTCTTCTTCTTTGAAACTTGTTTGTTCTTACATAAAATGATTTGGGTGTTGTTACTAGGTAGCATGTTTGATAGTCCACTATAACATACAATCAAATAATACACCAGAAATTAAATCCCTTTTCTCCTCCCTCTATTACGAGAAAGATATGGAAAAAATCAAAAGCAAACACAGAAAAGGATTCAACCCAGAAACCACAACAATAAGAGTACACATACAAAAAAAACAACAGATAGCACGAAAAAGAGAAGGATTTTCATTCACTTTTCGTTTACCTAGCAAAATAATAGATGGATTTTCCAAATTCCAATCATTTTAGCTGCTCTTTCTGGGCTTGCTTTTACGCCTAGCTCTGCTTCTCAGAGGCTGCTTCTTCAACAACTGTGTTTCTTCAGTCCTTTCCTCCTCCTTCCTTGAAGATGATGATGCTCCCACTTCTTTCATTTGCTCCTGTTTCTGTCTCTCTTCTTCTTCTTCTTGACTAGTTTTAACTCTTTTTGTTGCTTCTCTCTGATCTCCAACATCTTGTGCTTGTTCTTCTTCTTCTTCTTCTTCCTTTGCATCTTCACTCTTCTCAATGATTTTGCGAGGTCTACCTCTACCTCTTTTGGTAGGAGTTTGTAATTGATGCTGTTCCTCTGGTTCTTCACCTATTGATGATGATTCTGCTATTGCTACTGATAACTCTTTTGTTTTCTTCACTACCTTCTTCTTACCCATCTCTCTGTCCCAACCAAAAAGCTAACTGATTCAACTATAACCCAAGAAACAAATCTTTTGATGTTTCTTTAACCAAACAAACAGAAACCCAATATTTTCAACAACCCAAAATCACAATCAGACCAAGCTAATATGTCCATCATCAATATCCAAAAAGAACTTCTCTTTCTCCATCTTTCAAAAGCACAAACCCAAAAAATATACACCTCCTATTGAACAGACCCAGCAAAAGAGCTGCTAAGCACACATCTTTCCTTTTCCTTGTCTACTTATCCATCAATCCCTGTATCCATTTATATCTACATATCTATTAATCTATATATTCATATATATATATGTATATAAACTACCATAAACATAAACATGTATATATCTATATTATATCCTATTCTTTGGTTGGAGGATTTGTTTTTGCAAAAGAAGAGACAAAGAAGAGGAAATGAGGTCGAAAGAAGGGTAAGTCTTGAAGCAGGAGCAAGGGGGTGGTGGGGGACGATAAGCTTAACCATGGTTAAGAGTTTTAAGTTTAGTCAAAGGGCATGTGGTAGAGGGTACTGACGACGAGTCTTACACACTCTTCAGTGTCTCAGTCTGACCACTTCTGTATTCTTCCACGGTTTCGCTTTCGCGTCTGGAGCTGCGTTGCCTTTGCAACGAAAGCGGTGCGTGGTCTATACGTATTCGCCGTGTGAGCCGGTTCATATTCGAGTAAAGGATATACGGATACACGAAACTCCCTGTTATTACGAATTTTGAAAGAATTAATAAAATATCATTTAACCTTTTTTATTTGCCCACGTTTACTTCTACTAAGAATAGATTACCTGCGTTACACGTGAATAATTTTTATACATAAATTTATTAAATATATATGTATTTGAATTAAATTTTATCTCAAATTTATAAATTTTAATTTTGTATTGCTCATATTTTATTATAAGATTATGAAAATAAAATTTTTATATATTCCCAAAATTCTTTGTTCTAACTATATAAAAAAAATAGTTAAAGTCCTATATTTTAAAAATTTTGTGATTAAGATTGATTTTTTTAGTGATGTTTGAGAAATTAAATTTCTTCAAATTTATTGAATAAAATAAAAGTAATTGTTAATATATTAATTACATTGAAACCTTACTGCAATTAAAACTTAGTTAGGTCAATTGGAATAAGATTTAATATAATACTATATAATTTATATTGTCAAATATCTTAAAATTCTAAAGAATTCAAGTTTTACTTAAAAATACACTACGATGTTTATTTTTATAAAAAAAATCTTAGTACAACTTATAAAGTTTAGCTACAGATTGGTCTAATTACAAAGATACCCTTTAATTTTTTTAAATTACACAAACATCTCTTACTGTTTACCTACCAATTTCACAAAACATCCCTATGGTTTGCATCATTATTGACAATGTCAAAAAAATGATTATATCATCAACTTTTTATATTTTAATACTCATATTATCCATAGATAAAATTAGGGTAACTTATTTATTTTCATATCGTATTCGTGTTCGAATTCATGTTTCTTTTTTTTAAAGTGAAACCTCTCCAAGGCAATGCTATTTTGAACCCATTCTTGCGAGAGTAAGCCCTGAATACCTGCAATTATCAGTAAACTGCGTGTATCAGTTAAGTTCAAAAGACACCGATGAGAGTCAAAGCCCTGACGTCTGGATCTACGGTTCGTCTAGGTTCAACTCCACAATGTTGGGCTACCCACGCAAGTGTGTTCATATTCGTGTTAACTCATATAAACTTTAAATAAAAATATTTAACGATAAGATTTAAGTTTAAGGTTCTATTATTACTCAATTAAATCCATTCTTATATTTTTTCTATAAACTAAAAATTAACTTAATAAACATAGCAATAATAATGAGTAAAAATATATTTTTTATACAATAATTATATTAGTACTTAATAAACAACTAAAAATAATTAATATTTTATTTTTATAATATCAGTTAAATATATGGATCATGTCAATTCCGTATTGTTCGTATAAACATATGAACGAGAAAATAGAGAAAATTCAGCATGATTAAATAAAACGGATTGATTGTGTCAATTTCAAGTTTGACTAGTTGAACCCGAAAATGGCCCATTTATTAGTATTTAAATATATAAGAGGATGATAAGTAAAAAATGATGTATGATAAAGGTAATTATGAAAATCACATTTTTGTTATATTTGTTAAGGACAAGACCTGATATGGGGTATTAGTGTAATTTCAAAAAATTGAGGGAGTGTCCCTGTAATTAGACCAATCTACATGAGTATCAATGTAATTTATCCTAAAATTTATTGTGACTGAAGAAATATTTTTGTATAACATAAATTGATTTTAAAAAATTATATATATGATTATTTTTTATCTTAAAAATGAAAGAGCTCAACTTTTCGATGAAAAATAATATATATAAGATGATGAGTAATATTAGAAAGATAGAGTTTTTAAAGTTTTTTCGAACAATTTATTGAAAATATAATGATGCATATTTTTTTGAAGAGCAATATAGTTAATCAAAAAATAAATATTTATACATAGAGAATAAATAATAAAAAGATATGTTATTGTTATTTTGGAGATTTAAATATATAAGGATATGATATTAATTTAGATATTTATTTGTGAAATGATAGAGTGGTCATTACAATCTTTTATAAGGGTAAAATAGAGATTCAAAAGTTTTTCATCCGATGTACTATAGAACATAGTTTTCTCAAAAGATAATGAAAGAGTTGTTTGATCACCTGCAAGGCCTACGAGTCGGGCCGCTCTGAGTTGACATTGAGAACATTGAATAGTCACATACATGATCTGAAGTTATATTCCATTGTTATCATCAACTCTCTCACCGGTAGTTGGCTCTCTAAATCATGTTGATCATGATTTCTTGGGATACAATGGATCGTCGAAGCACCAAACATTAATATTGAGTATGGAAAAACCCTTTTTCACATTACAAAATTAGGGTCTTACATGATTTGAGTTTTGATATTTTTAGCATTTTTATTATCTTTATACCTTTAAATTATGCAATTGATTGTAATTGACATATTTTGTTAGTTTTATAGTTCAATGAATAAATAAGAAAAATAAAGTTAAAATTTTTAAAACAAAGATGATAGTTTAGTGCATATTTGTGTAATTTACCTTTTATATTTTGCACTAAACAGATTAATACAACCATTTACTTTGTTTTTTGAATGAATGTTGTTTTAGTTTAGGAGAAGATTACGGCACCCAAAAAAAAATTGGTATCTTAATGCTGTTTATATATATTGTGATTTGTTTTAAATAAATTTTGAGGATCATTTATAATTTTAGAGAATTATTTACAAATTTTGTGGGAGTCATTTACAATTTTTGAGATTATTTCTAAAGTTTGATGCCATTTACAATTTTTGAGGATGCTTGGAATCAATCCTAAAAACAATAGTTCACACAAACAATTCCAAAAGTTAAAAATGACCCTCAAAAAATTATAATTTAACCATAAAAGTTGTAAAAACCACTCAATCAATTGTAATTTTTTTTTATTGTTGTTGTAAACAAATTCAAAAACTTGTATTTCAACTCATAAAACTTGTACAATTTGACAGTACAGTACCATTTAGCGGTATCGTAGTTTTCATTGAGTTTATATCAAGTATCAATTAATTATTTACTTGATTATTTTAATTATGTCAGTTATTTTAATATTAGTTTAATCTTTTTGTTAATTATACTAACTTGTATTATTGTTTTAAAAAAATTGACATGTATAATTCGAGAACTAAAAATATATATATAAAAAAAACTTTTTTCAGTGCTAGCCAGATCCAAATCAGACAGATGTGTTCCGTTTCTGTTCCCCCCCCCCCCCCCCCGCGTGTCCCAAGTTTCTGTAGTGAAACGTTTCAGCCGACATAAAATTAAATTTAGAGTTTAGTCAACATAGCATTGCAATCCCCTTATATTTTTTTTAAATAGCATGAAAATCTTTTATATTTCATTTCTTTTTTAAAAAAAATAAAAATGGACCCCTTCCATCATTAGAAAAATATTACATGGGGGAGAGAAACCTCTAAAATACCAGCACCATAATATTGTGTTTGGTATTATGAAAAATAAAAAGGATGAGAAGTTGAAAAAAATAAATAAAATATTATATTTAACAACGAAAGAAAGTAGAAATGATTGAAATGTTGATGGATTAATTTTCGTTTCAATTTATTAAAATGTATTCCTCCAAAATTAGTAAAAAAATTAATCATGTGTATTAAAATGTATGTTATTTACCTTTCTATCCTTTAATATATACATATATCATATTTATCTATTACATATTAGAGTAAATCATACTTTATCCCCTTAAACTATTACCTATGTTTCACTTTACATCTGAAAGAATCAATTTTGTTTCATATCACTCCAATAGATAACAACAAACTCAAAAATCTTTCAAAAGAGAGAGGAAAACCCCAAATAACTTCCCGTCATATGCCTAGAACCGTTTTAATTTACCTCTTTTGCAACCAATTGGTTGCTAGGAAGAAAAAGAAAGTCGGCCAGAGGAAGAAAATTTGAAGCTTAGGAAGGGCAAAGTCATAGATATTTTTCTTAATTTTGGATCTGCACATGTGTAATATACAGTTTCTTATTAGTAGTGCAAACTACTCACATGCGCATTTATTGTTAAAAAACTGACATTCGTTATCAATTAGAGTGATATAAAATAAAATTAATATTTTAAACTGCAATATGATAACTTTTATAGTTGAGAATGCAAAGTAAAACAATGGTAATAGTCAAGGAGTAAAGTGCAATTTACCTTACATATTGTTAACGTATTATGTACATATTAATTTTATATATAAATCTATAATATAAAATATGCATTTATATTTTTTCCACCATTCCCTTTTTACATCCTACCAAACAAAAAAAAAATCAATCTTTTATAATTTACATCTCTTCTACGAAAGATAAAAGATAAAAAGAATAATTCATCAGTTAAAAGATAAAAAGTGTATCACTCTAGTCGAGTATCTTGATCGAGCAATGCTATTGGGACCTAATTTACTGACCTAATTTACTATGATATTTGAATTGGCTGTGGAGGCCATCAAGTATTGAAACTTGGTGTTGATTCAATGGTTCTACTGCAACCACACCATTATATCAACAAATTAAGTCAGTATTTTAGGTCTAAATAGTATTACTCATCTTGATCTAATATATGTGCAAAAAAGGGTCTCTTCGAGAGAAATATAAATATGAGTACGAGCATAGAGTCCATAGCTGATTGTTTATCAAACGAGGTGGTTCCCATTATGTTGTTGTTGGTCTCAATTTATACACTTGAAATTTAAATTTTGTTTATTATAGTAATATCACATCATTTGATTCCTTCTTTTTTTTTTTTTTGTCATAGTAGCATTACTCTTACTCTAATTTGGTTGATATGACTATGAAGTGAATTTTGATCTAAATTCGAACTCATATATGTTATATCAAATTTCGCGAGTTTGAATTTAGATATACTAATAGTTGATTCGATTTAATTTTAGCCGAAAATATTTGAGTTTGGTTGGATTCTAGATTCTTAAATGTATTTTTATGTGGGTTATCAAAATGATATCAATGGGATATTTTGATTAAAACCTTTAAATTCAAATTCAAATTCAGATTCGATCAATATCGGAATCGAATCTTATTTGTGGAGAAAAATACTCTAGATTGTGCAACCAAGTGGAACAACAAGCAGAAGTGTGAACATGAATTATCGATGTTGAAGGGCCGAAATTCTTACAAGAAGAGAAGTTCAACTGGAACAAGCGAAGTAGGGAAGAGCCCCACCCCGCCTAATGAAGTCTTTTAGACTTGACAGCCATTCGATTTAAGCTTTCTCTCTTGATTAGAATTCAGCTGAACATCACTTTCGTCGTCGTTTCCTACATGTAAAGACACACACCCCACGTAAATGTGAAAATGTTTTTTGGTATAAAGATCATGTAAAGCCAACGCATGATCAGAGAAAATAAACCCATCTCCATCAATCTTAACACCCCCCCCCCCACCAGTTTGTGTATACATTATGCACCACCCGAGAAAGAGAAACAAGACCAAACCAGTGATGTAATATCTATATGCATATATATTCAAGTATTTCCTATAGCTATTGCAAGAAACATGAGGTTTTTAGGGGACAATACGAAGAATATTCCAAGGTTGAATTTTCCATCTCCAGAATTCTCGTACAAGTACAATGTGTGTGTTTATCTATGATTTATGTAGATAGGAAGAATTTTGGGGAGAGAAAGTTGACAAACTTGGTATGATCTATTGGTTACCAAGAACTGGGTCCTGGTGCTTGTGTTTGTCTTGAATTTGGGCCACGAAAACAGAGGAGGAATTAAATAGTAACGTTACACTGATCAAATTTTAGGATCAAATTTAAAACCCAAATGACATGACAGCATATTATTTGATATTTTTATTGAGACCCAAATGACTTTGCACCAAACAAAGAAGCCCAACTCAACTGCCATGTTATTTGGGCTCTAAATTTGGTCAATATAACATGAGTAATGCTACACTGACCAAATTTAGAACTCAAATGACATGGCAATATATTATTTACAGTTTTTATTGGGACCTAAATAACATGACACCAACTAAAGAAGCTTAACTTAGCTGCCATGTAATTTGGGCTTTAAATTTGATCTTAAAATTTGATCAATATAACATTACTCATATAACATTACTCGCAAGTAAAAGCTCATACCTTGCAGATCAAAAGCGATTTGAGAAATCACTCCCTCTCAGCTTAAATTCCATTCTTTGGAGGTGCTGGACTTAACCTTTGGTAACTCATATGTCTCAAGTTCAATTACTTTTTTACACTCTTTTAAGATCATATCTAATGGAAACTCAAACTTTTATTTAAATTTGAGTAAAAAAAATAGTAAAAAATTTGATTTTATATAGACCTCTCTAATGAAAAAACTCAAATTTAAAAAAAGAGAAACTTAAATTTAAAACAAAGTAAAATATGATCATTGAATTTTTAAATGAGTGTGTAATCTCATCATCAAAAGATTTAAATATGAATTTGAATTTTCCTTAATTTGAGTAAAAAATGAATATCCCTTCATTTGTATAAGTATGTGTTTAGTATTGCAGAAGATTTTTAAGAGCTTTTTACCCAAATTTACCTTTTTTGTCTAATTCTTACCCTTTTTTTAACCCAATTTTAAAAAGTTTTAAAAACTTTCTCCAACATTAGACACATACCCATATAAAATGAAGGAAAACTCATTTTTTTATTCAAATAAAAAATCTCAAAATTACACCTAACATCTCTTTAATTCTCTATTCACTATGTATAAATATCACTATCTACGAATTTTTTTAATTGACTACGTTATCCTTAAAAAATATATGCATTACTATAGTTTTTAATAAAACATTCAAAAAAATTTCAAAAATTTCATCAATATAACATTACTCATTTTGAATATAAAGATAACAATAACAATATTCTTATATATATGTGTATTTTTTTTATCTAAAATTTCAATAATTTCATTTTTAAAATAAAAAAAATATTTTATGTAATTTTTTAAAAATAATTTATGCTAAATTAACATAATTCTTCATTCACTGTAAACTTTTCATGTTTTATTAAAAGTTTATATAAAAATGAATTTTAGAATTTTAATATTCTTCAAAAATATATATTATAGATTAATACATATAATATATATTTTAGGGTTAATAGCACTTTTAGTTCATGAAATATGTATGTTTTATCAGTTTGACTTCATTGTATCAAATTTGTCTCTAAAATATTTAATTAGTGTTTAAATGATCTATACACAAGCAATCCAAATTTTTGACAGAAGTGATCACATATTGATCACGTGATACTATTTGACAGAATGACACGTGATCATTTTGATCAAAAACTTAATATACTGTCTAATTAAAAAATATTTAAAGAAAAATTAAATATTTTATGGACCAAATTAACAAAATTTATATATTGAGAATGAAATTGACAAAAAACGCATACTTTAGGAACTCAAAGTGTTGTTAACCATATATTTTATCTCTATTGACCTAACTAATTCCTAATTATAGCAAGTATTGATTAGAATATTGACAATTATTATTATTATTTTATTTAATGAATTATAAGTTAAAATCTAATCAAATGAATTTTAAATGAATTATTTTTATCTTTTTTTTTTATAGTTAGAACAACGAATTGAAAAAAGATAATATTTTTGAAATTTCATAATATATTATGAGTAATAAAAATATAATTTTGATCAACTTAAAATGATATTTAATCTAATTATACATATACTTAATATTTTTTATTAATATTTTATATACGAAAATTATTTTGCATCGCCGGTATACTACAAAGGGTTCCAGAGAAATGTTGGAAGGATGGTTTTTTTGGGGAAAGCTCGTATTGGAATTTTATATTTTGTGGCTGTGTTTGTATCTGTGTGTCAGTGTGTGTGAGAGAGAGAGGGAGAGAGTTTTGGCTGGTTGTGTGACGTGGGTATTATATTGTTTAAATGCTGGCAGTACAGTAGGCAAATTTTTGTGCCATCATCTTCTTTCCCTGCCTGTCTTCCTCAGTCTCGCTGTCTCTGTTCTTCGGTGTGCTGAGAACAGAGGGTTGCAGTACCTGAATTTCATTAAGTCTCTGTTTACTTTGGAAATTGAACAAAGTGAAATTCACGAGACAGTTCCTTTGTGGTTAGCTATGAATCCGTGACATTGCTGGTGGGTTTCTCTTATTCTATAAAATCGTTATAACCACGTTTCTGTTTAATTTGGTGGTGTTTTACTAGTAGTTTTACTATGATTTATACACAACTTCGTGACAAAAAATTGTTCTGTTCTTACAAATTCCTGATTTGGGGTTGAAGCAAGATTGGTTTTTTTGATTTTTTTTATCAAATCATGTTGCTCCCAGACTTTGGATTTAATCTGTATATATATGTTTCTTTCTTCTTTTCTTGTTTTTAGGGTTTGGCTGCTCTGGCAATTAAGTTTTGATCCCTGTTGGTCTGATCAAATGGTACAATTTGATGATATAATATTCATTATTCTCTTTCCGTTATGATTCTATCTTCCCTTTTCCTTGTATCAAGGATTCTGTTCCTGAAACTAGGGTTTCTTTATTACGTGGAATTTCCAATGGGTTGTTTATTTATCAATGGGTTTGATCATCTGGGTTCTCTATTCAATTGCTTTCCATTGCTAGATATCTGAAAATTTTTCGTTGTAGAAGAAGCCCCCTACAATATGGGGCTATTCATGTAGCCGACCCCAAAAATATTGAGACCAGCTTCCACTTGAGTTAATAGCTCACTGGTCATGATTTTTGATATTAACAGTCTGTTGGTCTTGAAACAGGCTTATCTTCTGCTTATCTGATTTATTGCTATGTCGTAATTGAAGGATTTCGGTGAGGATTGAGCTCCTTAAAGATGGAGAATTCTTATGAAACAATGAACAATGATAAACCAGCTGATCCAAGCCTCCAGATTGTGCAGCACACCTCGTACAAACTCTGCAGCAAATTGTCATTGGCTTGGTTTGATATTAGAGTGTTCTATGTTAGAATCAGCAATTTCATGGTTGATGATTCAACCCCTGAATGTGTCTCCCTCAATTTTATCCCTTTGGACCCTGACACCCTTCTCGAAGCGAATGGTGTAAGATGTAGCATTTACTTGGAAGGAGTGTCTTGCCTTCTGCGAAGGGATCGGGTTGATAAGAAATCCGAAGAAGCTACATTTGTTAGCACAGAAACTATAAGGTTTACTGGGGATGTGAAATTTGAGGTTTTTTATAAGGAGGATCTTGTCCTCTCCGGGGTTCTGGAGATGACCAATAGTAATGGTTTTGTTGGAGACTCTAAAAATAATGTCAGAAAATGGAGCATGAATTGTGAGTCAGTGATGAGTGCTGGCACTGGATTTCTGAAGGGAAAACAAATTGCGGGTTCTGAATCGTTGTCACCAACCATAGAAGTTTACATTGCGGGTTGTTTCTCTGGGATGCCTATCATCTTGACCAAGAGTTTGCAGCTTAGTTTCCGGAAGAAGCAGAATAGAAAGGGGATGTTAGATCCCATTCCAGAGTATGAAGCAACTGAATCACATAAAGATGTTGCATCAGGACTTGATCTGCAGGTAATATATGGGGATTCCATTATTTTCCTGGATTTTGAGACTATTTATTCACTATTTTGCTGATAAATGCACAATGTTTTTCTGATGAATGAATCCAATTCTGCTAGGTCCAGTTACTAATTAATGTTTTTGCTTAACTTTGCTCAACTAAATGTGATGCAGAATATTTCAGTGGTGTGCTGCTGTAATGTAGAACTACAGCTATGCAGCCAATTCCACGGTTAATTTACTTTTGTTAGAGAACTCCCACCATTAGAACTTCAGGCTATGAACTTTCTTGAGACATTTTTGCTCATATATTCCAGAACAAAATTAGTGGCGAAAACCCAGAACAAAACACACACTTGACCATCCATGTATAGATCTTTTGTGGGTCTTGCCACCAAATGTTTTCACACTCATTACCAAACTTACATGCATGCAAATCTCTCTCTTTGAAATCTCATCTACCCCCATAACTTCTTTGATCAGTGTACATTCTGCTGGCGCCTAGTTGCATATTAAGGTTTCTATAACTGACAGATATGGTGACTGTTTCTACCATGTGTGGTGTGCCCCTTGTGCTAACCTTACCCTTCTGCTACAGCTGACCACATGATTCCTCTCTTGAAACATGTTTCTTGATGCAGCAATGCCCATTTCTGTTGGGGATTTGATTCTTAAAACTAGCAAACAGAATCCTATCCTGTGCATGTCATGGTGGTATGGGCAGGGCACATATTTTAAGTGACTGAGTATTACCTTTTTTTTTCGCCCTTTTGGTTTCTGTTGCATTATCTATATTTCTGCCAGAGCCTGACTTCACAAAGGCCTCGTCAGCAGGCCACGAGGTTGGTGATCTTCACTCAGGGGTCCGCGATCTTCTTAGGCCTTTAATGGATGTGTTCTTGAGGCTTATTTGACTCTGCATCATCTGTTCTTGGATTAAGTTAGTTGGTTAATCAAAGTCCTTGGATTGTTTTCGTTTATTTCTCAACTGGTCAAAAAGTCAATTAATTTTCATGAATGTGTAAATCGGCCTGCCTAAGGCACCTTTGCATCTCTTCTGTTTATATTTGTACTCTACTTCCTTTGGAGACCTTTTCTAGAACCGGCATAAAAATGAAAATTTGATGAATCGCTATGTTTCCTAACAGTTGATTGAAATGTTTGACCATTAGAACAATACACCATCAATGTATAATGAAAAATTTTAGGTTTACTAAATCCACTATTGATATTATAAACAGTACCAATTGAACTCTAATTTTCATATATGTGATCTTTCAAAACCGTCATATTTCAAATTAGACGAGCATTTTTTCCAATACAGAGTAACTGGGGTAGCTAATTCAGATTTTGTATCTTTGTTATCTGGTGTGTAGAAAACTAGCATCTAGTACATTGCTCTTACCCTAAATCGTATACTTATTAATTTGTTAGTGCACCATGAATTTGTTCTTCGAAAATTGTTAGAATGGAAGCTAGTATGACTTTGAAACCCACCATCTTTCTGGGTTGTTTTATATGGTCTCCAATGGCAATATCTACTATTTTATTGTAATTTTATGGGCCAACAGTTTATTGATTCCGAGTAGGTTTTTCCTGAGATAATTTCTGTTGTCAATTTTGCAGGTAGCAGAATATAGAAATTACAGACCACAAAGTGAGAAAGACTACGACATGTACTGGAGACAGACAGAATGTATGGATGGTGAAGATGGGGAACTCTCTTGGTTCAATGCCGGAGTTAGGGTTGGTGTTGGGATAGGCCTTGGCATTTGTCTGGGAATGGGTATAGGAGTAGGTCTTCTAGTCCGCACATACCAAACCACCACCCGAAACTTTAAAAGGCGGCTTGCATGATTCCTCCTAGCTGGACATTGTTTTGATTTACTCTCCAAATCCAAAGACAAACAACAGTCTCTGAGATGTCTAACTGCAAATACTTGGTGGAAGTTCCCTTTAACAGAGTAATTCACTTCTTCAGTGTATTTTTTCTTCTGTTTCTTTGAGTCCTTCCTTTTTATCCTGTGTTTCACTGTTTTTGCTAATAAGGGTGTGATAAGGTTGGGGTTTCTGCTATTAGGAAGGAGAAGAATTTGCATACACTTGTATCACCCTGTAAATAGTTCTGTTTTTTTTGGAAGAAGTGTCATATGATTTTGCTTCAGTGGTTGTGGTACTTGTTGCAAAAACAAAGGAGATTGAATGATTAGGCTTAGCAGTGATCATATTACAATTTCTTAACAATATTCCAGTGCTTACATGATTGTTTTAAGCCTCTCAAATCCAGACCAGGTCACAATACAGCTTAGTAAATAGTAGACACTATGGAAGAATAGCTTCACAATAGATACCAACAATAATCGTATGCTTTCAAACCTCTCACATTATTCTTTAAACAAATCCAAGAAAATTTTTTCGAGCCGTCATATAATTAGCTTAAAATTGATCAAGTCAAACTAAACACAAAAGCTCATCAAGCTAAGCTCTGCGTTCTCATTACTCAAGCCAATCTAAAAGAGTGAAATAATGTAGGGTGAGTATCAACCAGTTCAGTACAATAACCTAATTCCAAAATACACGAGTTTGAAAATAACCAATTTGACATGATTGGACATCAAAACAGTTTATTTCATACATAAATAGTAAACATTGAGCGAAAACAATTAAATTTAAAAGACAAAAATATAATCACAATAGCAATACAGTGTCACACCGAGCAAATAATCCTAATAGACTATTCAAGGTCGATATGAACCATACGAATCAATCATTTAGGGGACTTGCATCCCAAGAAATATTCACTCCCAAATTCAAATACGATCCAATTCTAAAGACCAATTGAACAACCCAGACATTTATGAACTCAAAGCAACTCTCTACGGCCTCAACTTGAAATGTAAACCTTTTGTCACTCGATCATATATGCACTTAGATTTCATTAAAAAAGATTTCAGAGTTTCAGTTTTATACAATCAATACAAACCATTGCGTAAAACCCACATTAAAACCCTAAGTAGGTTCGAAGTTGGAAAATAGTACCAACCACCCAACTATAATTCATATAATTAAATAATGTGAATAACATAATTGAATAATTTGGAAATAGATTAGAAAATTTCACCCATTCTGAAATTGAGAAAGTTTACCTCATGCAGTCTTTTGATCAGAAACTACCAAATATAAAACAATATTATTTTTCAATAAAATTTCATATACATAATTGATTTAAATATTTAAAAGTGAATATCAAATTTTTTAACAAAAACCACCCAAAAAATAGGTTAAATCGGTTTCGGAGGGCAAAACAAACATTTTACACCTCGATTTGATCGGGACAAAACTTTACAGGGACCTTATTTAAGGCCGTAGGGTCATTTTGAGACCAACCATGGGTCAATGGGAGCTTCCACGCGGCCTCACGCTGCTATGGGACCTACTGCCCAACACCCCCTTTTCCTTTCATCCCAACATGACCTCCTCTCCTTCGTTCAAATCATAACACTCCCATTTCTTATCCAAATCAAGTGATTCAAAAGCCAAAATACTCCTAACTTTAACCCTATATCAAACCGAATTGTTGATTTTAGCTCAAAGCTGCTTCAAGTAAAAAAACTTCCCTAGACGACCTATAAATCAAGTTTTGTCCAATCAAATGACCAAATCAGTTCAAACCAAGCCCAAAAATAGAGTCCTTGACCCCAAAACAGCAAACATGGTCCCCCTTTGAGCTCAAACCAAGAATTCCAAAGATCAATAACAATCACCCAAAAAGCTTAAGGCTAGGTTTTGATGGTTCTCTTCACTTTGACCACCGGGCATATATTGGATGGTATTTTTTGTAAATTTTTTATTTTTATTTTTTCGAAATCAAATATTACAATCACCCTGTTGTTAAATTTTAAGATCATAGGTTCGAACTCCATTGTCCTCTCC
>JAHQCQ010003885.1:0-19108 GCA_023539305.1 Ilex asprella | reverse complement strand
GTGCATTAAATATTAAAGTTCTCCCATAAAACTAGGAGATATTTAATGCACCACTTTCCAAAGAACATACACATGAATCAATGGAGGACAAAAATGTCACAAAAAAATTAGGTAAATTCAAATTATGTACTTGGATACAAATAAGTATCCAAATTAATGACTTAATAACCTTACATTTTTTTCTGTGTACTTTTAACCAAATAAGTCTATTTTGATATACCCCCTTCCAATTTCCCCATATTTATACTATGGGTTCTTTTTTTAAGGCTTTTATTAGGCTTAACCAAATGAAGTGTATTTTTGGGCTTAACAAGGCTAGACTTTAATTTAGAGTCTTAAAATTTGGCGGCTTAAAAATTTGGATCGTATATAAAAGGAATTTTTATAGGCTAGTACACTATAAAAGACTTAATTGTGTAAAGTTCCTCTTGGTAAAACTATCTGTAAAGAGATCCTCATTTTTTGGGAATGTCAAATATACCCATGAGTAAAAAACCAACCGGCGCAACCGCATCATTTGGATACTACCGGAACTCAAGATTCATGCCTATGAAATCCAGCCACTACGACATCTTGCAAAATATGGTGTTTGAAATTCAAACAAAAAATGCCATAAAACTATGAGATTTCAACCAAATAAAAAACACAATCTGCCCAAATTTTTGGGAACCAAAAAAATCATTTGCCTATGTATTGATTGTAAATACGGTGTAGCACCATTGAAGTCTGACCGTCGACTTTTCAATTGTGATCACAAAAAATGTCCAAGTAACTAACTATGGATTGATAAAATCATATCACTACATGTATGTAAATAAAATGACTGTGTGTTAGATACACAATAATTCATATGAATCAGCGTTATATGACAGTGATACATCATAGTATAACTACTTAATTAAAACTTTAATGACTGACAAAAGATGTGTAATTACATTCTCTAATTCATACACAATCTAAATGGTATACATCACACAGTGTGACATCACATTGTTACAAGCATATCATTTTACCTATACTGTAAGAATTAGGAAATGTAATTGAAATTTTTTTTTTCACAACTTGACAAATATAATAGTGTCTATTGTGTAGTTTCACTATGATGTAACATTGTCATTCTTTAAAAATAATATATGTATTTGTCAGATTATAGATATCACATTGTGATGTCACACTACGAAAAAATACAAACTTGTCGTCCCATATTATTGTGATTTCCTCAAAATCTTTTTTTTGAAACTACGAATGAAATATGCAATTTGTAGGTGAACGAAATCTATGGATATCTTTTTTAGAATTTTAGATTTTTTGCTAAAATCGTGCAAACTTCTGCTGCTTTTGGTGGAGACGTGATCACCATTATATTCACTATAATAGAAAATACAAAAATGTGAGGAGATTTTTTATCATCTGACGAGATAATTAGGAGAAACAATTTCAACTAATTAATGGAGAGATTTTAGGCTAAAATTTACAGCTAAGAGTGGGGAAGATAATTTTAGATAGAGTCAATTACATACAAACGTAAGGAAGAGGAATTATAGCTATGTAGGAGAGAGTTTAGGAAAGGGAATTAACACCCGTCGTTGAGGTAGAGAAAGATGATATACGTTTAAAATTCAAATATATTGATCTTCTAAAATAAGAAATCGTTGATTTAATAAAAAAAATCCTATGGAAAAAAGAACGAGCAAACTAAATAGACTATGAATTATAGAAAGGTGTATTTCAGTAAGGAAAAAATTTAAAAAACTGTCATTTTGTATCTAAAAATAATACATTTTTCTTAAGGTATTTTCTCACAAATAAGTAATTCAGATGAAATCTATTTACAATTTTTCGTATATAATATTCAAAAAAGGACAAAAAAATGGACCTAATATAAATTTTTGGGGCCCTCTAGGACTAGGGGCTTGGCAGCCACCTTTAGAAGTTTGATTTCAAATGGGATAATTAATTTTAATTTAATTCAAATGGGTGAGAATAATTAGTTCACTAGTTATTCTATTTTAATTATATCATCTTTAAATTAATGTTTGCATAATGTATGAATGATATATTAATGTATGATATTAAATTGAAAAATAAAAAAAAATATTTTACAATCTTAGTCACATAATCTTTCTAAACTCCCAATCTCTCGTGTCCCACATGCAAATTTGTGTCATGGGAGCAATTTTTTCATGAATTCGCGCTCTCATTTTACAAATTCGTGAATTCAAATTTTAAATTCATGAATTCGACTAATTTGCACTCTTACTTATTTATATAGGTACTTTTTATTATTTGAATTTTTATTTGGGAAGTACTGACCTAGGCCTAAAGATACATATAAAACTAAAATAATATTTGTAAACAATAATTGTTATTTTAGGACTTTATAATCAAAATATATTTTAAAATTAAATAGTTTGTCTCATAGTTGTGCATAAATTTTTAATTTTTATATTTTATTTATATTAAAATTTTATGGGTAAATATGAGTCTGTATGCTTATAATATGACGCTCTCAAAGTGTTACATCTCTCATATTTTTTGAACGATGACGTTTTTGCACTCTCGCTCCTACTCTATGCAATCTAGCTTACAAGAATGATTTGTATCAGGTATCTCTGATAATTTTTAATTGAATACCAATCATATCTTATTTTGTATCACCTAATATTTGATAATGATTTGTTTCAAGTATATGGTACTTGATGATAATGTAACATCGAACGAGTATTAACAAAGTCACTAAAATCGAGCTCTATAACATAATTTAAACCTGGTATTAAGTGATAAAAAAACCAACTTATATTCTCACCCCTTAATACTCGAGTAAAACTCACCTATAAAGTCGAAAAATAAAATTTTGTACAACCTATATTTAATTTTTTTTTACATATATATCTTATTTTTAACCTTAATCAGGTTGAGCACAAGTATTTAAATCGAGCTCGGGTACAATTCCAAGATTGATACTCCAACTAAAGTATTTACGTAGTTAAATCGTGTCATATTTTTTTCTGAACTTGATTTAAGAATTATAATTTATTATGCCAAAACTCTGAATTTTAAGGGTTGAATCGATTGGCCCGGTCCAAAATGTACCTCTAATTTCCACATTGCGTCTTTTTGCCCATGAGTGGCGCCCAACAATCGTAGTGTTGATTGAAAAGGATTCCCAAATTCAATAGTCAAGAATCCATCTAGTACTGACCTAGTCCATTAGAAGAAAATTTAGCTCAGGTATGAGTGTTGTTAGTTTTTCAACATAAAATTCTTTGAATTTGAATTGAAGTTTTCATGAGCGTTGAAAATAGTGGAAGATCATATTTAATAGGCTTAAAAGTCCATTGGTCATTGAGCATAGTGGAATTTTTTTCCTTTTTTTTTTTCGTTTAACGGTTAAAGATGTTCAGATTAATTTTACGTGCACCTCAGTTAATCATTTTTTCGGTCCGGTCAGAAAAAAGTCATCCACAATAGGATTAAGGTATAGCCTCGCTCTAAGTGATTATCAAGATTCGAACTCATGACATTTAGATTTACTGCTCGTCCTTATTATTACTCGTCCTTATTATTACTTGAACTGTCAATCAAGGTTTACCATGTATACTTTCATGGTCCTTGTTTTTTCTAATACATTTACTATTTGTTTGTGATCCCGTGCACCAAGGGATATTTTCTACTTTTTCTGCTAATAACCCATCTGTTAGATCATGAAGAATGAATTGTAATCCTCATTTTTTGGTTATTGCTTGATTTCGGATTGAAGGAAAACCCTTGACATATATGCAATCACCTATAAACTATATAAGTATCTATTAAATTCGAGTTTTATCCGGTCAATATGACTAAAACTCAAGACATACAGTATCGTTCGGGTTTTATCCAACCAAAATAACTAAACCGATGGAATTCCCATAAATAAAAAATTATCATCTGCTGATAATCTCATTGAATGTCAATAGTTCGTGGCAAGGATTAATTCAAACTTCATGACGGCAATTTTACAAAATTAAAACCTCTGGGGTTCATTGCAACTGGGTCCTAATCTGAAGGAGCAAAGCTTAATGTACGAATAGTAGCCAAATTAATAGTCAAATAATGGAGAACATTTACCATACTAATGTTGAGGTTATCGTATAGTACTATAGTATGAGATCTAGCATTAGGTATAAAATATAATATTTAATTAATCAATAAAATCAAGGGTAAATTGCAGTGACACCCCTCACTGTTTTTGACATTTTCTCTGCACCCCTTCTTGTTTATAAAATTACACTGACCCCGGTGACAATTTGGATCAAATCCACCCCCAGGCAGCAATCGGACAAGTCTGACAACATTCTTGCATGCAAATTTAAATCATGAACTACCCATTTTTCCCTAACCCAAAACAAAAAACTGAAATCTTTGTTCTTCTAGTCTTTACCGGTGAGAGATTAAAACAAAGGTGGGCTTCACTATTTGCCAAAATTAAAAAAGGGGAATTTGGAAGCCGGTACAATTTTTTAGACTTATTTATGGTAAAATACAACACAAAAACTTTTTTAGGGTAAAATGCATATTTTATGAAAATACCAGTATTGCCATTCTATACACAATGGAAAACGTAGAAACCGTTTTGTATTCCTCCGTATATTGTGGGCATAATCGTGTAATGGGCGGTTTTTCAAAGGAATGGTTTTTCAAAAAACTGAATATTCGGCATCCTCAATCTTCGGCATCATAAAAACTTCGGCATCCTCATTATTCCGCATCATCATTCTTCCTAAATCCCCTCACTTTCTAAAACTGAATATTCAACGAACAAAGAGTTTCTGACTGTTCATCCTCGCCCAATTCGTATAGAAGCAGTTCATCGTCTTCGGCAACTTCTTCAGCAAAAAATTATGGTGGCATTCTTTTTTTCTTTTTTTTTTTTTTGGTTTTTCATTGATTGATTAGTTAGTTTTTTTTTTTTGTTCATAAACTATGTAAATTTACTCAGATAATTTACAAAATCGCAAAACCCTAATTTTGTGAAATTATATTACGAATTTGCACATTTATTTCAGCATATTTACATGAAATTATATCAAAATTGTTATGTAACTGTGTTGAATAACTATTTGAGATGCAAATATAGACAGTTAACATTCAATAGTTTAATGGGTATAACTATGTTGCGGAACTAAGCACTCGATTTTAAAGATTGAATTCTTGCAAGTCTGTCATTATCAAAATTTTATATATACTTGTTTTGTTTAAACTGAAACAGTTATGTAACTGATTAGAGTAACTTTTTGGATTTCAAATATATATGATGTTCTAAATCAAAATTTAATGGGGTTGACTGTGTTGTGTTACTATTTTCTTGATTTTAAGAAATCAATTCTTATGAGTATGTCATCAAAGATTTTATTGATTCATCAACTATGTAATTTACTAATAAAAGACATGTAACTGATTGAAGTAACTGTTTGTGTAGAACATTTGGACAATGCATACTCAAAAATTACATGGGTGTAACTGTGTTTCGAAACTATTATTCTGATATATTTTGACTTGATATGGAGTCCAATTTGACTCAGTTTCTATGATTCTGGTTAATAATGTGAGTGTTAAGGTGGGATATTGTTGGGCTTATATGGGTATCCTTGTTCCAATTGGGCAGTGTCTTTGAAAGATTACTAGTCATGTTGAACATGTGTACAGGGGATCAAAATGTGTAGCTGATGCATTAGCTGGTCAGGCATTAATTAATGTGTTTTCATCTGTTTTTTGTGTTTAACTGTGTTGCATAACTATTATTCTCCTATTTCAATTTCATCCATTTGCATAGTTCATGCTATTCTAGTCGAACAGGTATATAACTGATTGAAGCAACTATTTAGTGAATCATTTGGACAATGCATATTCAATAATTTATTTGTGATGTATCTGAATTGTGTAACAGTTTTCAATGTGAGGACTAATGGTTATATTAATATAGGTACAGAATTTAATATTGTTTGATAACCAATTATTGTTGATGGATTAAACAGGTCATGGCGAAGAAAAAATCTACAAAAAAAAAACCTGTTGTAAGGGGTAGCAAAAAAATCCCATCTCAGGAGCCACAAGCCCCAAAGACAAATGTTGAAGTAGATGACAATCAAAGTGGAAGTGACATCACTGGTGCAAGGTACAAGACGCAGTATAGATCAAATATGTTTGCCATTATTAGGGCAATTGAAGAACTTCAGTTAAATGAATTTCACAAAATAGCGTTGAAAAAGACTCCCTTCTGGTTGCTTTTTGAATGTATCATTGACAAAACTATAGACAAAACATGGTGCCATAAAAGTGACAGCTGCATTCTTGAAATTCTATTTATGTTTCAATTCTGATACATCAAGATTCAATATCGGTAGCAAAAAACTGAGGCTGCGGCCTAGTGATGTGACTTTGATATTTGGGATAGAAGATGGGTGTGAAAAGATTGATTGTACAGTACATGGAAAATCATTTACACCTTTTACGGAACGCTGGTTCAAACAAGATAGAAGGTTAACAGCAACATTGATAAGAAGCAAACTGAGACATGCGATTGATGTTGATAGTGAGGCTGATTATGATGATTTGGTTAAATTATTATGTATGTATCTGTTCGCAACTATTTTTTTTCCTATAACAAGAAACACAATGAGTTGGGGGTTGGTACAATATATTGAAAAATTGGAGGCATGTAGACAATACAATTGGTCTGAGGTTATAACTGATACTTTGATTTCATCATTGAAGAAAAAGAAGGAAACGCCAACGGCTATCAAGGAATGCGTCCTCCTAATACCGGTTAGTGTGTTAATAACATACAATATGTTAATTTGGGAATTGAATTACTTTGCTATAACCCAATATGATCTGATTATCGTAATATTGTATTTTGGTTGTGTAAACACACCTCCATGATGACCCCCAGCATTGAAAGGCCGTTCCCTAGGTTCCTAAAATGGAACTTACCAAGTCTGAACAGGGCAATGAAGCAAAAAAAATTGGCAAACATCCTGGCAAGTGATGTAAGTATCAATTCATAGACAGTTATCCATCTATAGCTAGTAAATGTTTTAAACAAGTTTACTATGTAAATTTTTATTGATTAAAAGTTTTTTACACGCAGATTATGAAGAAAAAATTGAAGAGAACTAAGGAAGAAAAGATGTTAATCACGTCAAAGAAGAAGGCAAGAAAAACGTCGGAAAAAATAATGGAGATGGAGGTAGATGACAATGAACAACTTGAAACAGGAGACAATGGTGCTGGTACGCCATCAAGTGGTAAACATGAATGCTCAAATGAAATGAGACAATTGGTTGACTTATTTGAAGTGAATGTTACCCAACCAAGAGAAAAGGACAATCAATCAACGGTACATGATTTTTGTGATGACACTGACAAGGAAAACATTAGAAGAGAAAGAGATGAAGCTCAAAAGATTATTTCTGAGTTGGTGCTAAAGGATAAATTAAACCAAGAAAAAATTGTCAAGTTGTTAAATGAGAATGAAGAGTTGAAAAGACGCATTCAAGACACTGTTGACATGGTACATCAGAAGGTATGTATAAAAGTTAACTGTTGTAGCAGCATAACTTTGTTCAATATTTATACTTTTACTTGTTGTAGATCTATGAGTATTTGTGGCAAAATGTTTTGAATCTGGTTTTGTGTAACTGTTTTGTGCCAGATTAGTAAAAATGTAACTGTGTAGTTAGTTTTATATTAAATTAACCTATTTGGTAATTATGCTTGTGTAACCATTTCAACAAGGGTTCTTTTGTGCTTCAACAATTTTTATACATATTGGATAGTTAGCTATGTGGTGAAATCCTTTTGGTACATATTTGATTAACTGTTTCATATTATTGATAGTTTGTTTTGGGATAACTGTTGTACTATCTAATACGATGTAACTCTAATGTGTAACTGTTTTGTATTCAACTTTTTTTGTTTATTGTTTCTGTTTTGGTTAAATAATATTTTCTTGATGATTTGGTGTAGGAGGCTGAAGTGCAACAGGACATTCCATTCGATGGAGACACAGAAAGCGTGCAGCTTGAGACGTTGGTTAATACAATGCGTAGTGAAAAAGCAGCAATTGAGGCCAAAAATTTGACATTAAAAGAGGATGTTAAAATTTTAGAAGCTGAAAATGCAGATTTGATAGATCAAATAAATGAGTTGACAGTGCACAACATCACTCAAAAGATGCAAGCCACCAAGCCTAATGACAGTGCAGATATTGGTCAAACGTCAATGGTCCGAAAGCTGAAGATTAAGGAAAGGAAGAGAAAAAGATATGAAGATTACGAGTATAGCAATAAGATAAGGGACAAAGGACACATTGAGGCTTCACATTCAATTATCACCCTTGCAGATGAATCATAAAAGATGAGTGCAGCAAACGATAGAGAGAAACACGATAAGAAAATTGCAAGGTTGTGGAAGATTTGTCAAAAATCTCATCCGTCTATCTACAATCAATTAAAACAAATCGATGATACAGAAGGACCTACGTAAGTATATTATATATTATAATATTTAAGTATTACGCTATAGTTACTTCGTTAAAATTTGTGGATTTACTCATTGTAATTTTATATAAAAAAATATAACATTACCTTATATGACTGTGCATGATCGATCATGTAGGACACCCATTTGGTCTGGTGCTTCAATTGGAAGCTACATAAGTGTTGAAGACGCATTGAAAGTGGAGGATGTGAACTGTACAATAGTGTACGTATTACACTAATATTTTATATGATATCTAAACTGTTTGACCATGCTACAACATTGGTATATATGTGTAACTATTAAGTCCACATATGCTTCATTTGGACAACCTTACCCTGTTTTGGACATTGTTTTATGGATTGTAACAGATTATAGATTGCTGGGGAGATATGCTGCATGAACTTGATGCAAACAACCAACAGTCAACGTATAAAAAACGTTGCTTCTTCTTCAACAGTCTATGTTGGGTACAATAACATTGATTGTCATTTTTATTATGTCAGTTTCGTTATATTTCATTTTAATTGTCTATAAAATGGAATATTTGTAGACATTCATTATAGAACACATGGATGTATGCAAAGAACAAATTGACAAAAACCTCATATTGGGAAGAGAGCGTCACTTCCTTGTATTTCCAATGAATTCCAATGGTCAAAACAACCTTGTGGCACCTTGGCATTGGACAGTCTTAGTGTTGGATACCGATGCTGGATCTTGGACACACTACAATTCCATGAAACCAAGAAAAGTGAGAAGGGACGTGTGGCTGGAGGATGCAAGAATATTGGTAAAAAACAACTGAAACCCTTTTATTTTTTTTTTTAAATTTTACAATATCATGTACATCACTAACATTTACCATTGAACCAATGCAGAAAGATTATGTGGAACATAAAATTAGTGAAATGCAAGCGGCCGATGGAGTTGACATAGACCCCTGAGACAATATTCTTCCACTGATATCTTGTGAGAAAAGTCCACAACAAAGGGTCAATTCGTACGTATTACTTTGTTACTTTATTTCATACGCATTGAAAGAAAATTTAATAACAGACCCTATATTGCAGGGTCGATTGTGGACTGCTTGTTTGCAACATAATGAGACAGCTTGCAAAGGACGAAGACATGCAAGAAAAGTTTATCGCTGCACAAGTGAAAGATTTTCGAACATAAATGCTGGAAATGTTCTTAAACCATTCAAATTCATGGACACTTCATGATTACCATGAAAGGATGAAATTGAAGGCATTGTATGAATAATCATATTTGATATGTTGCAGCATTTTTTTGAGGTACATGAAATAAACACCTTGTATGGTGTATGTAATGGATATTGTGTATCATTTGGAATTTCAAAAATCAAATGATAAATACTATTTGCTTCAAAATGCTATATGATATTTTTGTGAACCTATTGATGATGAAAATCTTAACTACATTGCTCTTACTTTTTGATGTAACATTTTGTTGTAACTGTTTGTTGTAACACGAACATAATTTCTTCTTTACTTTGGAAACAGGCTGTTTGACCTACTCCAAGGTTTCTGTGTTGCAAGATATATAAAAATGCACCAGTTAGTTGATTCGAATTCTAAGATCAAAACAGTTACACTCATTAAGACCAAAAAAGTTACACATATCAAAACAGTTACCCCCATTAAGATCAAACCAGTTACACCAATTAAGATAAAAACAGTTACAACAATTAATATCAAAACAGTTACACCCATTAAGCTTAAAATAGTTACACTCTATAAAAAAACAGTTACACCCAGTGAAATCAAAACAGTTACACACCTATGCCTTATAATTTACTTGCAATATAACCCATCAATATAATGTTGACTAAAAAAAAATCTGAAAAATAATAAATATTCAAATAACAAATTTATTAATCCACAATAGTAATACAATCACAAGGGTTCTTTGCAAGTTTTCTTGTTGTGACTACCTAATCGTCCATAACGATCACATCGAATTCGTCTAATAAGTTCTCCCTTTGACCTAATTCTACATTTTTTTGGTCTGCCAGACTGCTTCTTTGTTGACGGCGGCAAAATCTCAGCTTCATCAACATTGAAGTCTGAACGACCAAGAGTCGGGATTGGGAGTATAGGTTGAGCGTACGATTTCTTGTACGTACTAACATGATAAAAATAATCAACGAACTCATTTATATTTCTCTGACTCTTTCGTATAGCCGCTACTGCATGAGAACAAGGGAACCCATTGATCTGCCATTGAAAACATGAACACGTGCCATTGTTAATGTCGACTGAAACAGAAGGATTTGAATTAACTTCATACACATCATTGTTCGAAACACTAACAATCCAAGACCTGCTTTCGGCAAACGCAACTTGTAATCTTGAATCCATCTCAGGACATAAAATTTCATTCCATGTACACGCTGTGATCATCCTAGTACCCATCTGATTCATAATTTGACACCTGATAGTGTCAACCATGCTCGTAATGGGTAAATGTCTTGCTTTCATAATCCACGAATTGAACGACTCCACTGCATTAGAGTTCATCTCGCCGTAACGTCTACCTTTAAAGTAGGCATTTGCCCAATGCTCGTATGGAAGATTATCCAAAAAATGCTCGACAATGTGTCCACCCTCACTACGTAAACCTTCAATTTTTTGCGTAAACAAAGAAATGGTGGGGGCATAAGCACACTCACACAACAACACCACCATATGCTCCCTAAATCCATTTGAATACCGAGTACTGCTGAACTTGTCCCGCAAATTTGCTTTCAAGTGCTGCAAACAGAAAGCATGGTGACACATTGAAAAAACTTTTGGCATAGCTTCCAACAAACCAACATTACGATCAGATACAAATGTAATTTTCCTATTAGGATCCAAAATGTCAAACAATTGTTGTAAGAACCATAACCAATTTGTCTCATTTTCCGAGTCAACGATCGCAAACGCTAGTAGGTATAATCCTGCAACACAAAGGTAAATGTGTATATTTAAGTGAAATATTAAAACAATATGCTACGAATTTACATCAAAATAACACATACAACAGCCTGTTATTTTAAAACAGTTACAAAAAACAAAAATAGTTACACTAATAAAAAATCACATAATATATACATTATACAGTTACATTAAACGATTAAAGAAATATGCATGAACCCCAAGTTTTATTAAGACATTTAAAAAGAAAAAAATCAAACCAGATCATTAAGTACCTATGAAAAAATCAAACACTAAGGAAAATTAAAATGACCAAAAAATACAAATAAAATACAAAATTAACACGCACATTTTAAAAAAAAGGGTTACAAGAATTATACCCTGATTACCATCCTTCCCAATTGGCGAAAGGATGATTCATTTGTACTTTCCTTTAATGAATGTCCCATCAATGAATAAAATTGGACGACAATAATTGAAACCTTCGATGCACGCCTTGAATGACACAAACAACCTATGGAAGCGGTCTGTCTCTTCATCGCAATGCAAAATTATATGACTCCCGGGGTTTGTAATATTCGCAGCATCCACATACCAGCGTAACTGTTTGTACGACAACGTATGATCCCCAAAAAGCATACCCTTTACTTTTTCCACTCCCATCCATGCTTGCTGATAGGATACATCTAGACCATAAGATGTAAGAAAATTACTAACCACATCCACTGGACGAGTGGACGTCTAGTCATGAACACTATCAACAATCAAATCTGCAATCATATTGCAAGACAATCTCTTGTTCTTTGTGGTACGCAATGCTACTCCACATGTGTGTTCTTTATTCATTTTTCGTATGTAAAAGAAACCATTAAGATTCTGAATAGTAGCATTGATATGCCATCCACAGCCTTTATCATACTTCGACGCGCACTCAGTAATAACTCTCTCCCTACAATTCCTCACGTAATTAAACTTGAACTCAGCCTCAATTGAGTAATTACACAGAGCTTTACAAAAATGTGTGACACCACCTTCAAATTTTTGGCCTACATGTCTTATTTCATTCGACCACCCAGCTGTCAACAAAACTTTTTTTGTATGTGAGCAAAAGCGAGGGAGCAAATCATCATCAGACTCCAAACCATCATCAGATATATGAACATCTTCAATCAAATTATCATCACCCACCATGCGTGCCTCTTTCTCTTGCCCAGATACCATGACCTCAACGTGATTGACATTTATCAAACGCATTATATCAAACATATTACGCACGTCTTCATCATTTTGCAAACAACATTTTCCGTGACCTGGTATAGAATATGACATGATAACAGACAAATTCCCCAAGTGCTCCCATTTTTCACAAAGTCTACAATAAATGAAATTGAATGTTGCACGAACAGAACATCTGATAATAAAAGTTTCAATATCATATTTGCATACAAGCAACACCATTCCATCCATTCCTGATTAAGACATTAAAAAAACGAATGATATTATATCAATTCAAAAAGAAAAAAAATAACAGTTACATGAAACAGTTATGTACAACATTAATACAAAGCAAATTGATTAATTATCTACGTACATGCACACAAGTATAAAAAAAATAGAAAATAACAGGATCTTCCAAAATAAAAGATCCAAATCAGTGGTTTAAAATCTGTTTTTTAAAAAAACTCTTAGAAACAGTTACAACCTTATAACCTAAACAAGTTTTTTCCCATTTATCCCATAAACGACCAAACATACACAAAAATCAATAAATATAAATTTACAAAAAAAAGAGTTGATCGAATAGTATACAAAATATAATTATTTCGTGTACACTAAAAATAGTTACACTCGTAAGAACCATTTACACCCATTTGAATTGAAAACCAGTTTTTTACTCCTCCATAAACCACCATACAAAAAAAATCGAAACATGGAAAAATCTAAAAAAAAAAAAATTATTAACAACTTACCTTCAATCCGATGACGATGTTTGGTATTTTCAATTCCTTTTTCAAAGTAAATCACCTCCGGAAAAATAAAAACCCGTTGAAGAAGAAGAAGAAGAAGAAGAAGGCAGACGAAGACAAATCAGTTGAAGAAGACTAAACAGTTTGAACACATACGTTTAATTCAAAAAATTAACAAAGTTGTAAAGTTTACATATTTGTTTCCTAAAATACTGTCAATCTATCCATAAATTTATCTCAAACCTGCACATTCAAATTTCAAAAATTAAATAAAATAACAAATATGTAATCTTTAAATATTTCTTTCCTAAAATATGTGTCAATCATGACTGCATAATTTAAGGAGGGGTGATTAAGTAAAAGACATTTCACTACATTTGAATTTTGTACCTAAACACACAAAATTTAATAAAAAAATGTACTTAAAAGAGTAAACCATTTACCCATACACTTTTGGATAAATAAGTACTAGAAAATGTACCCACACCTAAAAAACCCAATTAAAAAATTGCTCACAAGTCTACCTCTAATATACCAAAAATTTCTCCAAAATAATTAACCAAAAAATTGTCGAATCCACTAGTAAAATTGATCAAAAAACATGCTAATAATTTCCCAAATAATTTACCCATAAGTATGCCCACAACATTTTATCTGCAAATTGGTCCAAAATCTTACCAAAAGTTATTAACAAAATCAACGTAAAATTACCGAAAATTTTTGCATAAGGAATTTTCCCAACATTTGACCTAGCTTACAATTTATCAAAATCAAATTCTAAACTCACCTCAAAACCGGACCCGACCATTACCCAGCTACAAAATTCAGACTCCTAAAGCAGATGAAGGGTCATCCACAGGGGCGGAGGTAGGGTGGGGGCAGTGGGGACAATTGCCCCCACTGAGAGTTTGAAAAATTTTGGGGCTACTTTAAAAATACAAAAAAAAAAAAAATTTAATATTTGCCCCCACTAAATTTTTTTTAAAGTTCATGAGACTTAATCTCACTATTTTTTATTTACTCTCTAGTTTTTTTTCTTCTTTCTACAATGACAAATTAAGTTACCAAACTCATCCTTCTCTAAATTCGATTATCTAGATATGGATTGATATGTTTAATTAATTATTCAAGTTCGAATATGCTATTATATTTTAGGAATTTAGATTTAGATATACTAAAATTTGACATAATTACACATGCACACACGTGTATATATAAGCTTTAGTTTTCGATCAAATTTTTAATATTTAATGGATATGAATATGGATATGAATTGTAAAGACGAAATCTGATGAATAATCAGATCATATCCAAAATGAAGTTTTCAAATCGAACTTGAATTTGAATCATTGAAAATTTGATGGTTGACATGTCTATTTATAGTTGTTTACATAATAATTTGTCAAAATAACATTTTCTATGAAAATTATTCTAATACTAGTACTTTCTATAAAATAACTTTCATATAACTCTTTTTAATTATGTTCTATCTTTTTACGTGTAATTTATGAATGAAAAACTTTTAAAGTAGCAAAGCAAAAAAAATTACCATGAAAAATTACTTTATAAATAGTGTAAATGACAAAACACTCATATTTGTAAGACACGACAAATTTTAATGATTGTTCTTCAATTATTTCTTTGAAATTGATGATTGCCCCCATTGGAAATGGATTTTGGCTCCGCCTCTGGCATCCTTGAACGACAATTAGATTGCAAGGTGCTTGTGTGCTGCTCTAATGTGTGCAATTGTGGTGCTTCAGGCATGGCCCAAGATCTGGAGGCAACGGCTGAGTGAGAGGCAGGAGGAAAAGAGAACATGGGAAGAGTAAAGAACTTTGACGTGTCTGTTGACATCGGTTGGGACACTAACTAACAAGGGATCTGTATGTAATTTTCAAAACAAGAAGGGGTGCAATGAAATTGTCAAAAACAATAAGGGGTGTCATTATAATTTACCTAAAATAAAGAATAGAACATAAAATAGAAAGAGTTGATCTGTGAGTCTAAGAGTCGTGAAAAAATTGTCCTGAAGCAACTGAATCTCCCTAGATGAGGCTACTGACGGATATCAACGACTCCATAATCAAACTCATATGATCGCAACAATACCTCTTCAATGATTGTACCCATTAGACGGTAGGGGTGAACTTAATACGAATCGAATTTGCCTGAGGAATAAATAGTGTAAAATACTACAATATACGAAAGTGTAATTAGAAGATATAATTTGGGAGAAAAGTAGGTGTTGAGCATATGGAAGAAAATACTGATTAAAAATGGTGCATTCACAAAGACCAAATCCATGTTTCTTTATAAAGGACATTTAGGAGTATAACTTGAGTGAGCTAACCTGAATTTAACTTCAAAAAAAAATAAAGTTTGGATTATAATTTTTAATACTTAGGTTGAGTCTGGGCAAAAAAAATTTAACCCGAATTAAATTCGGACAAGCCTCGGATGACATAAAACACATTTAAAATTTCCATTAAAATCCAGCATTCAAAGTGATCCATTAAAACAAAATTAATAAATAGGGTTAAATGCAAAAAAATCCCTGTGCTTAGGATGAGGATCATTTGTAGGTGACCTCCTCATAGTTTTAAGTTTTAACTATTATATTAAGTCCCTCTCAACTTAAAAATAAAATACAAAAATAAATAGACGTTACTAATTTAACGGAGTGTGTGAATTAGGCACTAAAAAATGCGTGTGAAGATAAAATGTGTTAGAATTAGAATGTATAATTCTTAAAATACCCTCAGACCCTGCCTCCCCACCCCAGCCATCTATTTCTCTCTCTCTCAGTCTCTCCCCACAACCTCTACAAATCTTCTCTTCCTTCTCCTCCGAAACACACCACATGCAACACCTCCACCCCAGCCCACTTCCGCCGCACCTCTAAGGAATTTTAATGATTCGTACATGAAATTTAGAACACCTAATATTCAAGATTTATGTCATATACAAGATTTAGAACATACCTGTACGAGCCATAATACTCGATCTCTTGATTGCTTTCTTGAAAGGGCAAGGTCTTCCTCTCCTTCTTCAAGATCAATAGGCGGCTATCAATAGGACAAGCCAATTTAGGGTTATGAAGAGGAGAGGGGACCTAACCTGTATTTATAATGAAATTTAATGGGCCCTCCCATTACGGGCCACAATTAGATTAAGGCCTACACTTAACCGCCTCAACCACACCAATTAAAAGATGTACATAAGCCCATCAAAATAGATCACTTAATAATATTGGACTCATCTCATTGGACCATAAATTCAGCCCGTTTTTCACAAACTAAAATTAACTACCAATTAATAGAAGTCCAATATAGGAAAAATTCCAACATTCTCCCACTTGGACAACATTAATTATAGTCAATAAAATATATATATATATATATTTTTGAAAAACGACTCTCGGGCTAATCAAACAAAACTCAATGTGGCCACAATAAAAAATAATATGGTCCTGAGACAACATCTCAAACACAACCCGGTCCAATAAAACTATTATTTTTGAACCATAGCGGCCTTTACATCCTTTATTGACATAGGACCAATCCATGATTACAAAAAATAATAATTCTATTGACATGGATTAAAATGTGGTAGTGTAGTAAAAAAATAACATCTCAATATGTGATCTGATAAACATGTTATTTTCATTATCAGTCCTCCAAATGATTTCTCTATAACAACATGCTTCAACAATAAGCTAGAGAAATCCATTAGCTTCAACAATAAGCTAGTATGTCTCCAAACTTAAAATCACAAGATTTTCTCAAATAGTGTAATCGGAGACATACTCAATTGACAAAACAGTCATACTTAAGACATACACCAAGCCTTAAGATTTTGTATAAAATGACATGTTATAAATGTGCACACATATAACATAGCAAAAGCATCAAGCTAACAATAAGGATAATCATCCAAATATTTATTATTCATCAAATAGATGTATCTCAACCATAATGAGTATCAAATATCACATATGGAATTAAATCAATACTAAAGTTATTAATACATAAATAAACTCCCACTAACCAAGTTCATCAAAAGACCCCAAAATACCCATGTTGTCAACATGTTTCTTAAAAATTACAGGTCTCAGTCCCTTGGTTAAAGGATCAGCAAGCATTGATTTTGTATCAATATGTTTAATCACAATGTCACCTTTCTTCCCAAGATCCTTAACAGAAAGATATTTAATTTCCATATGTTTAGACCTACTAGAATGTTTGTTATTCTTTGAGAAGAACACAGCTGCACTATTATCACAATAAATTGTTAGTGGCCTAGAGATGGAATCAACAATCATAAGTCCTGAATTAAAATTCTTGAGCCATGTAGCTTGTGTTGCAGTCCCATAATAAGCTACAAATTCAGCTTGCATAGTAGAAGAAGCTGTAAGAGTTTGTTTAACACTCTTCCATGCTATTGCTCCTCCAGCTAACATGAAAATATATTCTGAAGTGGATTTTAAATCATCTGGACACCCAACAAAATCTGAATCTAAGTAACCAATCACTTCAAGACTATCAACTCTCCTATAAACAAGCATGTAAATTTTTTTTTCTTTGCAAGTATCTCATAACTTTCTTAGCTATCACCCAGTGATCTACTCCTGGTTTAGAAAGATATCTGCCAAGAACACTAACTGCAAAAGCAATGTCAGGTCTGGTACAAACTTGTACATACATTAAACTGCCAACATCACTTGCATAAGGTATATTCTTCATAGACTCCTCCTCAAGATCATTCTTAGGGCATTGACTTAAACTGGATTTATCACCTTTTACAACAGGTACATCACCAAACTTACAATTATGTATACTAAATCTTTTAAGCACTTGATCTATATATGCCCTTTGAGAAAGTCCCAATAACCCACGACTTCTATCTCGATGAATCTGAATGTCTAACACAAAAGATGCTTCCCCAAGATCTTTTATGTCAAATATTTTGCACAATAATTGCTTAATCTCATGAAGTAAGCTCAAATTATTACTTGCAAGCAAAATATCATCAACATAAAGAACAAGAAAAATAAATTTGCTCCCACTGACCTTAAGATATATGCATTGATTCATCTTGTTCTCAACAAAACCAAGAGAACTTACTATCTCATCAAATTTTAAGTACCAAGTGTAGGACAATAGAACTAATATCCTTTTGAATGTTCTCGGTAGTCTATGAAAAAATAACGAATAGTTGTAAGATCAGTCTTTTTTCTCAAAAAAAAAGGGTTATAGATTTTTGACCTTAGTAGAATAACCCTAGACTTGAAAATAGTTAAGGCTTAATTGGTCCATTATTCAAAGGGTATTTATGAAACATATTTGCTAGAAACTCTATTAAGAATGTGTGAAGTCATTTTAATGGCTTCTTTCCAAAGATAATCAAGTAAGTTATACTTACTCATCATGCTCTTCATCATGTCTTTAAGGGTGCAATTACGTCTTTCAGCCACACCATTCTGCTCGGGACTATCAGACATGGTATATTGGACAACAATCCTACAATCTTACAAGTACTTGACAAACGGTCCCAAATGCTGCTCAGACACGTCATGTTTGCCATAATATTCACCACCACTATCAGACCTAACAATTTTGATGACTTTCCCTAATTGTTTCTCTACCTCAGTTTTAAAAATTTTAAACTTTTCAAGAG
>JAHQCQ010003884.1:1087-19155 GCA_023539305.1 Ilex asprella | reverse complement strand
TATATATATATATATATAAAATCCTGCCCCAGCAAAGCCCACCCAATCAGTGATTGGTTGGGCTATGAGTAGCCTATTCCTACCCGAAATTCAGCCCGACCCACCCGATAGCTCGTCCAAAGGGTTTGTGTCTATATTAGCTAAGCCTAGCCTGGAAAAAAAATTGCGGGCCGCCATGGACACCTCTATTTTAACCCATCGTTATTAACTCCATGTTGATTTTTTCTTTTTTGAACAAAACTCCATGTTAATTTTGCAGTAGTACGGGTAACTGTTTTTCATACTTCTCCTTTCTCTTAGAGCAAAGGAGAACAAAACATCTTAGCATAGTAATAAATTCCATTAAGACAATCAACCAAGTTAAAATGTACATTGCACTAGGAGATGACCTTAACTTTGTTCAAATTTTACGTTGAGTTACGTGAAAATACGGTTGTTGTGTCAGAATATCATTTTGGGTGAGTTTACTATAAAATAAGGTTGTTTGAGATTGATCATAAAAAAATTAAATTGTCTTATTTTTGAACAATACTATTTGAACATGATTTGTTGAATCAATTCCAGATCTTTATACAATTGTTCGATAAAAAAATTCAGTGATAAAATATTGCAATTAAAGCCCTTTTATTTTTAAATAAAGATTTTTTGTTAGGTCACGTGGATAGCTATATAGTATTTTTTTCAATTGATAAACCATAATTTTTCCTAAAAAGAAGGATATTATAATTGGATAACTCTTAGCCAACATGACACATCCATTGGTATTGAAGTCTTACCAAATTTTCTAGCCACGATTTCTCCCAAATAAATTCTTCTGGATCGTACCAAAATTGTGACTCAATTACATCAAATTACGTGTCAAATATATAAAGTTATGAGTCAATGATGTCAAGCTACGATCAATCCAAAAAACTCAAGATCCATCCAAAAAATGAACGTTCAATGACCTTTTTGAGTTATGACTAAATCTCAATTGAGTTATAACTAACTCCAATTCACTTAGAAATCTACTAACGATACATCCATTGGTACTATGGTCTCAACCCAGTCTGAAGCCACAATTTCTCCCAAACAAACTTTGCTAGTTAGATAATCAATATCCATCTCAGAGTGCTAATACAAGGCCAGTAATGTTTCTAGGAAGTCCAAGAGGTAACAAAGACGAATTGTAAATTTAGATGCCTTGAGTTCGAATTTTAACAACTTCTTGATACCAGATCATGAGGAATTCTTCATGAATACCCTAATCCTGGCATGGATGGCTTGTTCTTGATCGGACCGATGAGATGTTAGTCAATATGTGTGTAAGTTAACCCAGACACCTCTGATCGTTGAACAAAAAAAAAAATTGTTTCTAGATAAAGTCTTCATACAATTGAGCACATGTGGACTAGACTGGTTCGGCATTACTTTCTACAATAACTACCAAGATTAGGACTGAAACAAATCAAATTGTGAGTCAAATATGTCAAGTTATGGTTCAATGATATTGCATTAAGATTGATACAAAAAATTTAGGATCCATCCAACAAATTGGTACTGATTTCAAGCTTTTGACAATCACAATTTACTTGGATCTTATTGAGTAGTAACTTTGATCACATTAACTCATAATTTGTGATTTCATTGGGCCGCACTTTGTCCTAATACGTACTACTTCTTTGACAGAATGACCTATGAAATTGGTAAAATCGGATGACCATACTAACAAAAATAAAATACGACTCAATCATTTTAAGCGGAGAAACGTACAATTTATTAATAATTATCCCACGAATATAAGAGGGCATACACATGTTATCCGAGAATCATATGTTCTGGTCTGGATTAGAGCAAACGTCCTTTATGTAATTAGGTCTTCCTCACCTTGACAACATAGTTTGAAGCCTCACAAGGTAAGGTCAAAAGTGGTAATTACTTATTCTCGAGGGCAAAATCATTTTGCGCATGAAGGCATTTCAATGTTTGTCTACTTCTTCACCTTGACAACATTAAACCGTTGTTGTGCTTTAATTTTCAGAAGCCTTCTGTTTTATTCTACGGAATACAATAAATTTTGAAAGGCTCATAAAATTTGAAAGAGATGCAGAATATAACACTTTACGAGAGAATAAAAAAGAGTAAAATACTTTCATGTTCAGAAATACTATATATTAAGTATTTTTAACACAACACGAAAACAAGATTTGAATTCAACACGAAATTGTATTAGGAAAATTAGGCATTTTTCTTGCAGATGAGAAATTATTTTGCAATTGAATAGAGGCCAGGGTAACCTAGGAAGTAGGAAGCATTGAGCTATGAATTAATTGAAGGAGGAAAAAATCATGAGCCAATTTCGTAGAGAAATAATTGCTTACTTGAAAGCAAGGCCAACCCCATGGAAATTGAGGTCTAAGGCGATACTTTTAGACAATACCCTGTTATTGTTTTGTATACGTATGACTAGGTATGTCAATTGACAATTTAATTCTATTAAAGTAAATTAATTGAGCTGAATTGCAATAAAGTTATTACAAATCTTGACCCAATTTTATCAATCATCACTTAATCTCATCATACAACTACATATTTACATATACAATTCAGATAGTAGCTCCAAAATATCAATTCAATCGACATTCGCATTGTAGTCTTTTTTTAAATGTGAATTTTGGAGAAGAAATACATAAGAGAAAGAGAAAAATACAGGGAAACAATATAGGAAAAGAGAATTGGGGGTCTGGGATGAAACAAGTTACGCTATATGTGGAGAGAGAGATATTTGAATTTGGATCTAAAAGTTTTATATGAGACTGTCAAAAAAAATAAACTTAATCAAACTTGAGTAGAAGGGAAAGAGAAAGAGGGAAGGTGTACAAAAAATAAAATTAAACTTAACTGAATTTGGATTAAAAAAATTTGGTTTTGGACTGTATAAACAAAATGGGGCTTCTCGGTCTATAAATTTTGTTGAGATGACAATTTTAAGGGATAAAATTCTAACTTCCTAGCTGATTTAGATATTCAATTTCCCCTCAAAGTTACTCCAACCTAATTTCAAAAATCAATTTTAATTTCAATAATCAAGTTTTTTGTATCTTTGTGCATGTATTGTGCGTGTGCCCCCCGTGTTTTGTGCGTGTATGCATTTGTGTATTGTGTGTTGTGCGTGTGTATGTGTTTTATGTGTGTTTGTGTGCACGTGTGTGTTGGAGATGAAGACAAAGTGGTGGAAATGAAGTAGAATTAAGCCAAACCCAAAAAAAATGACACATGAGATCCAATACAACCATCTCACTAATTCAACATTTTAATAAAAAAAATCATAGTAAATAAATAAAATTAGAAACAAAAATGAGACAAATTAGATACAACTAGAAAAAAAGAGGAGAAAAAGAAAATCTCAAATTTTTTCCATTTTACCATAAAATGTAGTAGTCACAAAAGACATGAACACACAAAGAACCTTGTCCTATTTTATATTATAGATTTATCAATTTTAAGGAGATTTTATCAAACGTCTTATGCCTATGCTGAAATAAAGGTTATAAACACAAACTCTAGTCATATACACATGAACACACAAAGAAGCTCACACAATGAGAGTAAGTATATAACCAACGACATCCCTAAATTTATCAATCATCTTCAAAACTAAAGATACGACACGTACGTACTGAGCAAAATAAAAGGCAAACTTAGCATGAGTAAGTTCAGAATATATGAAATAACTTCCCCCAAAAGTTCAGAATATATGAAATAACTTCCCCCAATCCAAGCTTATATTCAACCTATTTAACTGTAAAAAATAATAACACACTCATAATGTGTTGATCAACTCTCATAAGCCAATAATAATTCATCCATATGGAATTAAAGAATAAAAATAATTTGGCATATTACCCTGATAGTTTCACAATAAGTCAATAACTCAATGCTAGACAATTTCAAAAAAAAATCTCCATAATAAGTTAATAACATCAATACTATGGCATTCCAAAAGGCTAATAACCCAAAATAGAAGTTCAATTACAAATAGACCTTGTAGTTCAATAGAAGAATACATGTGGACTTGAAATAGAATCAACAGTAGTCGTTTAAAAAAATTGAAAAAACAGTAAGAACCTAGAATTTGAAGTAATTAGAGAAAACCTATTCCATCTAAATTTTGTTCACCAACTTAAGTACTTCAAGAACAAAAAATAGAAAAACATAAGTAATGGCTAGAAGCATTTCAAGTAAGCCACATGAGTTTCTCAGGAAAATAAAAATAGGAAAAAACATTTCAAGTAAGCCACATTACCATAATTGATTTCACCCGTTCTAACGGGGAAGTAAGAACTTACTGTTTTCATTTGGCCATTCATGCTTGTCTAGAAAATCATTGTTTTCAAAACCTTTAACTAAAATTGAAATGAAAAAAAGGAAAGAAAAAAGAAAAGGCTTAGAAAAAGTTATGGCAAAAATCTGAGCATTGTACAAAGCACTAATTTACCATTCAAAACATGTGAGAAGATTTACCAGGCATAATGAGAAGATCTCTTGCTATGTCACTGTTACGTGTGACTAACATAGCCAGCTAGTAATCATGGTCAATTCGTAGCCAGAATTACTGAACAACAAGCACTTGATATGTGTAGAGACTTTGATCAAAATGAGATAAAGGAGGTCATCTTCTCTTTCAATAACATAAAAGCCCCTGGCCCTAATGGTTTCTCTTCATACTTCTTCAAGAAATCATGGTCGATTATAGGAGAGGATGTTATTGCAACTATCAAGGAATCTTTCAGAAATGGCAGCCTGTTAAGAGAGTTGAATGCAACCATTATTACTCTTGTTCCAAAGTCCTCCAACCCTACCACCATGGGAGACTTTATGCCTATCTTTTGTTGCAATCTTATTTACAAAGCAATATCCAAATTAATTGCTAACAGGTTTAAGTTGGTGTTGCAGCACATATTAAGTCATAACCAATCTGCCTTCATTGCAGGAATAAAAATTGGTGACAACATTCTATTATCCCAATAAATTTTTTGAATGGTGACAACATTCTATTATCCCAAAATTTTCTGTAAATGTTAATGGATAGCTTGCTGGTTTCTTTTCATGCACTAAATTTAGTAATTGTTAGTTTTCAAATTTCTTTTAATTAAACAAAAGGACAATAGTGATCAAAATGGACTTAATATTAAACAATTTTTTCTTAATAGACTTATCATCAAATAAGTCCACAATGGGGGACTCGTCTCCAAATTTCTCTTTAAAAATAGAATAATACTATTTGGACTTAAAAATCTGACCTAATTTGTTGACATAATAATATGACTTCAGTGGAACCATTGGATCAACACCAAGTTCCAATGTTTAATGGGCTCTACAGTCAATCTAAATGTCATAATGAATGAGGTCAGCAAATTAGGTCAGTAAATTAGGTCCCAATAGCATTACTCTTAAAAAAAATAGTCCAATTCACTGCCATAATTCATGTTTGGATGCCCTTCTCAGACCCGGGATTTAAATCCAGACCTGTAATAAATAGTCTATCAAAACAACTTGAAATATAAGAATTTTGATAGTCAATCAATGATTTATTACAACATTCTACCCTCCCTTATTTGTATTTTCTGGCACACTTAGCCAACCAACCGAAGAGAAAAAAACTTACCAAATACTTTGGAGTTTGAAAATCATATTTTTAGAGGAAATGTGATCCCCTTATAACCTGTAAATGACTATTTCTACTTACCGAAAAAACAAAAATGACTGTTTGTTAATGGCATGTAGCATGAGACATGAATGTATGGTAAAGGGGTATGGCAACAACTTCAAATGGCATATTTTGCTTCACATCTAGTTAAATAGCCTGAACATTGTACATTGCTTCTGGCAAGTCATACATCTACTTGCATATATGACTTCGAAACACATCCAAATGAGAGAAAAATCGTGCTTGTTTTATACCATAACCACTTACAGTTGACAATATTTTCCGTCTCATCTTGCATGCTCGCAATTTTGTGAAATTTCACCTTTTTCAATGCTCAACTGGAAACAAAAAAAAACCTGATATGTTCACCAGGAATACTCCATCCCTGATGTCCACCACTTGTGGTCTGGCTTCTTACGGTCTCCTCTTGTGAAGATCTCCAGTCACACCCTCCCTACAAAGGAGAACAACTTTTTTTTGGATTGATATAAGTAAAAATGTTTCTCCCATGAAATGCACCATCAAGGTTTTATGTTGTCAAGACATACTAGTCACCAGTGACACTATCATCACCATTATCACTAATGAGGAGTGAGAAATAGAGCTTCAATGCCCCCGTGGATATGGACTATGATGCTGAGTGAATTGTGGGCAACAAAAAAATTGATGCCTTGGTAATCAAATCAAGTCGTAACGACAGAGAAATTGAATTATGCAGGGATACACTCGGTCCACGGCCTGCATTTAAAGATAGAACCAAAGTCACCACAAACCAGTGTTTATAATAATTATTAAAGAGGACACTTACCAACTGCAAGAAGAAAAAAAATAAACAATGCACGTACTAATCATCCTTCCACCAAATCATAATGAGCGTAATGAGGACCATAAGGTTCTCCAAATATTTTATATGTGACCAAATGCTCAGGAATGAGATTCATGATTTTGTTTCAAAACAATACCAAACAAGAAGAAAAATAAAAATATGAACATGCATATACAAGTGTGCGCTTGTGTGTCCAGTCAATCAGAGGTATGTATGTGGATTTCTAGTTGTATCATACCATACACAGCTTCAGGTGGGAGAATTAGATCTCGATCTCCAGCAATTGCTAAGACAGGGACGTTACGTTTATGGAGATGTTCCTTGTAGAAGAATGTACCACTTCGGTCACATAGTCCAGCTTCTCGAAAAGCTGTGGTCAGCTGCAATATAAATTTAGCAGGTATAGTACCTGACAGTAGGGAAAGAACCATACTTCTGTCAATAAATTGTCACGTAAAAAAGGCGGGGGGAAGCTGCACAAAATATCTCATGTTGGTAACCCAAAAAAAGCCAGATTTCCAGGAAAAAAATGTGCAAGAAAAGAAAATAGTTGGAGTACCAAATATGATGAACCACAACACAAGATCTTCAATTGGATAATTATGTATCGACTACGTTTGGATTTCTACTCAATTGAAAGACCCAAAAATGATCAAGGGCTTAAATAAAAAGGTCAAATAAATAATCATGGATGCACTAAAAATTATTTTCTTGCACACACAAATTTGCACATGTTATGGAAAATCTATTATCTACTGCTATATGTAATTTAATCTTTGCTAGTGATATCAAACCACCTCCTACAACCTTTGTCCTGGACTATAATGCCTTCAAGTCTCAAGCCAAATAATACAATTGGAAATCAAGTTTTCTTAGAAAATTACCAAAAAAATCATTTTGCTTTCACTCATCTCTACATTTCTACACGTTATTTGATGGCATATCTGTATCAAATGTTCGTAGTGTAAGGCTTTCCAATCTGGTCTAGTTGTTCTATTTGATGATTTTAGGTTGGACAATTGTTTATGATTAAGAGATGGTTTGGACTTTGGCGTGTTGTCTCTTGTTTGATAACACCTGTGTCTGGTACTTGGTTCCGTATCCATTCCGATCTTCTTTTCACCACTAGAGTAACAATTATGATTATATTTCCTCTTAGGCCCTCATCCATCTCAGCGTCCTCATTTTATCGATAACTATGACCATGTTGCCAACAATTCAATAGTCTATAGTGAAGAGAAGGTGGCATTGTAAGGAACATTACATAGACAGAAACTATGTTTGTAAGTTTTGGAGAGTGAAAATAAAAGGAATCAATTCTTCAGGAGAAAAAAAAAAAGAAAAGAAAAGAGAACGAAGCCCTTTATTTGTTTTTGGAAGTTCTAGGAGAGAAAAAAAAGGAAAAAATGTCATAGTCTCTCCCATTGTTTGAGACTTGATGAGAGCAGAGAAGGCTAGAAATAAATGATATTTTTTGTTTTTATAAATTATCTTTGTTAGTTTAAAGGACAAAGTTTGAAATCTCAACTTTCTTTTCTCTCCAAATCCTCCAACTTTTGGAAGACAAAAAATATGGGTCAAGGGTTCTCAAATTATTCAATCTCTCTCCCTCACCCCATTTGAATCTCTTCCTTCCAATTTTTTCCATTTTCCTTTTTCCTCCAAATCTTTCAATCCAAACAAGGATCACGTTTCTTTCATTAAACTAGTGGCACCAAAACCAAAGCAGGTTCTAGGGTTCATGCTTTTTGTTCCATGCCTCTCTCCCAATAGATTAATAGGACTAAAAGTTTTGACAAGAAGTTTATCAATGCAATCATAAACATCTTGAAGACAACAAATTCTTTTCTTGTCGTTTAAAATATAAAACTATGTTCTGAAGCATTCAATTCATTGCCATGGGAGGACGAATATGTTGGAAATAAGAGAGACAAAGGCAACAAGAGTTTGAATACAAAGTAAAAAACAGAGAGAAGAAAAAAGCTACAGCTTTATCAATTCAAAATGGAAGAAATACTCTGCAATTCTGCTCTCTTAAATGGCTGATTACACCCTTTATTTATAACCTAAAACCATAACTACAATGCCTATAAAGTAGCAACTAATTCCTAAGTAAAAAAAACTACTGTAGACTAGGTCTTCTGCAACTCCTCTCCTACTTTCTAGTTAACAGTTAAAGACTAAATCAACATAATTCTGTTAACTAAATTAATCACATTTTGCATCAATTCTTATCACTCCCCTTTGATGCGAAACTGGAAACATTGAGTGAGGACCGAAACTTCATGAACTTCGGATATGAGAGTGCCTTCATAAACCCATCTGCACTTTGGTCATTGGTTGAGCAATGCTCCATCATTACCATGCCTTTAGCAACAGCTTCTCGAATGAAATGGTGTTGGAGTTCTATATGCTTTGTTCTCCCATCGAAGACCGGGTTCTTAGTCATAGAGATGGTGGCCTTGTTCTCACAGTAAATCTTTGTGGCTGCTCCTTGAACTTGATGTAAATCCTCCAAAATTCGCCGCATCCAAATTGAATGACACGTTGCAAATGAGGCTGCTATGTATTATGCCTCTGAAGATGATAATGCAACACTTTCTTGTTTCTTTGAAGACCATGACATAGCCCCCGAGCCAAGAGTGAATATAAACTCACTCGTGCTTTTCTTATCATCCACAAAACCTGCCCAATCACTATCAGTAAAACCAATTAAACTGAATTCAACAACTGGTTTGTACCAAATCCCATAATCGCTAGTTTCTGGTACATAGCGAAGGATTCTCTTTGTTGTTCCGAGATGATGCATGGTCGGTGTATGCATGAATCTGGACAGTAGACTCACTGAAAACATTATATCTGGGTGGGTGTTGGTTAAGTACATCAGTCCGCCAATCATGCTCCTGAACATTCTTTCATCGGCCCTTGCAGTCCCATCTTCCGGACATAGCTTCTCATTTGGGTTCATGGGAGTAGAAGAAGTTTTACAACCCATCATATTAAACTTCTTCAGCAATTCCCGTGCATACTTGTCTTGGCAAATAAAAATCCCTTCACATGTTTGCTAAACTTGAATGCCAAGAAAGCAATGCATATATCCCAAATCTGTCATGTCGAATTCCCGCATCATGCTTACCTTGAATTCCTTGACAAGAGTATCAGAAGATGATGTATATATAATATCATCTATATAAACACATATAATGAGAATATCACCAGTACATGTCACCTTCACATACAATGTCGGCTCGCTATCACTTCTATGGTACCCATTTTGATGAAGATAAGTATCCAACCTTCTATACCAAGCTCTCATAGCTTGCTTGAGTCCGTACAACGCCTTTTTAAGCTTGTGAACTTTCTCCTCTTGACCTTCGACTATAAACCCCTGTCGTTGTGCCACATACACATCCTCTTCCAAAAAAACCATTTAGAAATGCAGACTTAACATCAAACTGAAATACAGGCCATTTATTTTGAGCAGCTATAGCCAAAACAATTCGAACCGTCTCAAATCTTGCTACTGGAGAAAAGTTCTCAATAAAATCAATACCTTGTTGCTGCACATACCCCTTGGCAACGAGCCTTGCTTTATACTTTTGCATGGTTCCATCTGGATTGCATTTCACCATGTAAATCCATTTGACGCCAATCACTTTCTTCTCACATGGCAAGTCTACTAACTCCCACGTGCCATTTTTTTCGATTACAATAATTTCCTCTTGCATAGAGTGCTCCCATTCTTCTTTCCCTTGTGCTTCTTCATAGTTAACAAAGCAAAAGTGCATGATTCATAAATCTCGGCTAAAGATCGATACTTAGGAGGAAGGGTATTAGAATTAGGTGCAGAATCTGAGTTGTCGCTGCCTTCATTATTCAATTCTCTTGAAGTAGACCTTCCCGATGAGTTTGATGATGTAGAACACTGTGGTGACACTTAATTCTCTGTTGCTTGTGTTGGCTCGACTATATCCTCAAAAGACACTTGCTGATTTGGTTCTTCTTTCCAATTCCAGAAATTGTTTTCATCGAATACAACATATCGGCGAATGACGAGTTTCCCATTTTCTGGATTATAGAACCGATAGACCTTGGTTTCACCGCTATACCCAAAAAATATACATTTCTCGCTCTTTTTATCAAGCTTAGAATGGTCATTAGAGTCAATCAGAGAATAAGCAACGCTACCAAAAATCTTTAGATGACTTACATTGGGTTTTCGGTTAAACCAAGCTTCATAGGGAGTCATGTTTCGGATGGCCTTAGTTGGAGATATGTTGAGAAGAAATACGGATGTAGCTACTGCTTTAGCCCAGAATTCATTGGGCAGTCCTTTCTCATTTAGCATGCTTCTAGCCATCTCTACCACCGTTCGGTTCTTCCTTTCGGTAACATCATTCTGTTATGGGGGTTTTCTCACTTTTAGCTGTCTTTGAATCCCATTTTGCTTGCAAAAATAGGTGAACTCATTGGATAAGAACTCTTCCCCTCTATCAGTGCGAAGAACTTTTATGATCTGCCCACTTTCCTTTTCTGCAAAAGCTTTGAACTCCTGAAACTTTTCATAAGCTTTTGATTTGTAAGAAAGGAAATACACCCACTCTTACTGAAGGATAAGGTCCTTGTTGGGCCACATATATCAGCATGAACAATTTCAAGAGGCTTCTTGGCTCTCCAAGCTTTGCCGACAGGAAATGGTAACCTATGTTGCTTCCCATAAATGCAGCCTTCACAGACATCATCAATGCAATGGATTGAAGGCAAACATAACACCATATGCTTCTGATTTAACAACTTCAGCCCATTAAAATTCAAGTGACCGTATCGTAAATGCCAAAGTCTAGAATCGTCTTTAACATTAGCAACCAATGCACATTCATTCAAACAAGAAAGATCAAGGGGAAACATCCTATTCTTAGTCATGGGAATCTGAACAAGAGGTTCATTAGATACCCCTTTTCTTTTAATTTCACACATATTATTTTCAAACAACATTGAATACCCTCTTTCGACTAATTGACCGACACTTAACAAATTGTGGGCTAAATCAGGAGAATAATAAACGTCATGAATAGATCGTTCAATACCTGATTTGAATTTAGCTCCAATAGTTCCCTTGCCTTCAATTTGGAGTTGCTTGTTATCACCTAGTCGTACTTTTGATTTTGCAGATTCGTTTATGCTACGAAAGAGACTTTTCTCCCCTGTCATATGGTTACTGCAGCCGCTGTCCAAGAGCCACTTATCACCCATACTTGCTTTTGACTCTAGACATGTAAGAAACATGTTACCTTCCTCTTGTTCTACTTTAGCAAAGTTGACTTTCTGCTGAGCCTTGTTTGGGCAATTTGGTGAAATGTGCCCATATTGCTGACACGAATAACATTGCTTGTCCTGATGGTCCTGCCTTTGGTTGCCTCTACTACCATTTTGATAACTCTGACCAGCTCGGTTATATCCTCGTCCACGACCACGACCACGTTAAGCGTCTCGGCCTCTTCCTGCATATCCAGAACCACTTTCACCAAATTTTTCTTTGGAAAGATCCACATTCGACTGAAATGTCTGTTCCAGGCTCTTATTTTTAGCGTTGTTCATCCTACCTTCATGTGCTAAAAGAGACCCCATTAAATCATTCAAAGAATAAGTCTTCATATTCTTAGATTCTTCAATAGCAGTAACTACATGATACCACTTGGAAGGAAGACTTCGTAAAATCTTCTCGACTACTTTTTGATCAGAAATATTCTCACCAAATGTTTTCATTTGATTTACTATGATAGACACTCTAGTAATGTAATCTTGCACTAATTCATTACCTTTCATAAGGAGTGTTTCGAAGTCCAGACGCAATGTTTGGAGTTTCACCATCGTTACCTTGCTATCTCCATGGAACTTCTGCCTCAAAATTTCCCATTCATCCTTTGATTTGGTAGCATTTGCAAGACAGGGAAAAATAGCCTCTGTCACAGCTTGTTGTAAAACAAGCAGGGCCTTCGCATCCTTCTTACGAAGCTCCCTCACCTCAGCTGTTGTATCTACATAGCCAGATTCAACAAGCTCCCATAGTTCTTGTGGGATGAAAAAAGTCTTCATCTTAATGCTCCAGAACTCCTAGTTTTCTCCATTGAAAATTTGCACTAAAGACTGGTTTTGTGATACACTGAGAGAATTCATGATTTCTCTTCTTTGAAGCCTTTTCACAAACACCTCAAGCCCAATTGGATCAAACCGGGCTCTGATACCACAAACTGTTGGAAATAAGAGAGACAAAGGCAATAAGAGTTTGAATACAGAGTAAAAAAAAGAGAGAAGAAAAAAGCTACAGCTTTATCAATTCAAAATGGAAGAAATACTCTGCAATTCTCCTCTCTTAAATGGCTGATTACACCCTTTATTTTATAACCTAAAACCATAACTACAATGCCTATAAAGTAGCAACTAATTCCTAAGTAAAAACAACTACTGCAGACTAGGTCTTCTGCAACTCCTCTCCTACTTTCTAGTTAACAGTTAAAGACTAAATCAACATAATTCTGCTAACTAAATTAATCACGTTTTGCATCAATTCTTATCAGAATACTGGCCTATATTCTCACCTTCAGATATATAACTCAATTATATTGATTTTCTTCCCAATATTAGCACAATCATATCACAACTATATATCCATGCATTCCACGATATGGACAAGTGAACGAGATGATGTTATCCTATAATTAATGCCAAGGGATAGAAGCTTATTTGTACTTACAAAAGTTGTTCAGGACGAACTTCTTTAGCAACTCTGGTTTCATAATGTGCTCGGTTGATATCAAATGATTAAGCCAAGACAAGACATGAAGAGGACGAGATGAAAGAGGATAAGCTGCTGCCAATAATGCTCCTAGGGGAACAACAGGCACATTAAGAGCCTGTGCCGGATCAGCCTGCGTGACCAAATGCATTGACATTAGGCTGTCATATGACAACTTATCTTTGGATTTCTCTTTTCAATCTTGTTGGAAAATGACTCCACCATTGTTCGGGGGACCCACCTATTCTACAACTATCAATCATCTTGAGGGAACCCTAAGTCTGTGCTTTTCATGACTGAAACAAATGGAGAACTTTTCTTGTCCCTTGAATTCCTAGGGGAAAATTTTCTGATATAGAGCATATGTAATGTAAGGTTCAATTGTAATTATTAAAAGAATTAAATTTTATTTTTGAAATTTTTGAAATATTTTTAAAAGAGTTAAAACCTTTTTCGTTTGAATTGTTCTTACGATAATAATAACTTTCACTATACAAATCACCTCACAGTTTCTTTTTATTGGTCAAATGGTCAGAGATATTTTCTTCCATAAAACCCACCTCCTATAACACCTTAATTTAACCAAACAAAAATGTTACTTTAATTAAATTTTTTTATTCAATTTTACTTATAAAATCAATAAAAATTATTAAATTAATCATTATGATTAATAAAAACTATGCAAACAATTCATAAACATTTCAATTATAGAGTCAAATAAATCGTAGAGGTTTGCATGGTATGAGTGTGGTAATCATTACACACTACAAGAAAAAATGGTTTTTACGGCGGTAAAATCCTGTCATAAAAAGTCTATTTGCCGTCACAAATACTTTTTATGGCGGCATTGCCTCACCATAATAAGTGTGGTCTCAAAAAAAATTTCCGACAGCAACGGTCTGTCTCAAAAAGAATTTACGGCAGCAAAACCCTGTCGTAAATAAGTTGTCACAAAAAATTTGACACTTTTGATTTTTTCACGGCGGCAAAAGTGTTGTCTCAAATATTACATTTGGCTATCGTAAAAAATAAAACACTTTGTTGTGACGGTTAATATACTGTCACAAAAAGTACGAAATTTTCTCAACTTTAAATGAAATATATTTACGACGGCAACGATGCCGCCACAAAAAATTATATATATTTTTTATTATTATTATGGACCTTTGGTAACCAATATTATATGACTTGTGCATATATACACTTCTATCACATAAATTTAAAGGTACACATCCGTACAATTACACAATTTAATATATAGATAAATACAAAAGTAATATGACAAGCATTTCCAAAAACATAACAATATTTTCATATAAAAAAATCTCATGAGTTAAACAAAATGTAAAATATTCACTTTGGAAAACATAACAATCCATGAGTACAAGAAATTAATACAAAAAATTGAACATCTTTCCCGAACCATCTACCCTCTCAGTGAAACCTGCAAAAAAAACATAAAATTATTGTTATTATACTAAAATGATATTTATATACATATATACAATAAAAAACTAAAAGAAATTAGAATATACATCAACAGAGAGCCATGCAATATTTCTCTGAACAACTTGTCCAAGTGTAAGAATATCCCGACGAGACCTTATCAAACACACCTTTGGATCTCTTGCATTTTCAATAAATACTTGCCAAAAATTTGATCCCAATGGAATTCCATCTATTTCTGTCGATTGGTCCATACTAATAATAAGGCCCTCTGCCACTATGCGTTTTGGAACTTTAGAACTAAGTAAGTCTACTTTGTCTCCAACCTACAACCAAAATAATGATTGTTCAACAAGAAAAATAAATAATAACGGTCAATATTACTTATTTTGATGACTAATCATTATTATAAATGCATAATAGAAAAAAAAATCCATACAATTCACGGGTAAATGTAATTCACAATGTGTGACACTTATTATCAATATATCACAAATACAACAAATATATATGTAATCAACCTCATATTTGTAACAATTATGATGAACTAAGAAATTACAATAATTTATGTGTCGATGAGCTCAACATATATGCGGACTAGATCACAAAGTATCACAACAATCAGAGATCCACTAATGCATATCAACATTCAACAACATGGAAGGAAACACAATCCAATTATTTCTAATAGGCATAATAATTTTCATTCAAATAAGAACTATAAATATAAGTCATGGGACATGTACAATTTATAACAAAATTAATTGATGATAGTTTCCTGCAGGTAACAACCATTTTACGAAGAAAAAGAGAAACCTCATTGGTGGAACAATCTCATGTAAAATACCCATACCTTGAAACAATCTGTTTCAAATAATACCCTCTTTCCTTTATTTCCAACTGCAGTACGAATCTGTACCTATATTTTGCATCAAAATTGTAATTGGACACAAATATGAAAATCAGATGTTTTGTAGTGGTACAAGTTCATAAATTATTAGTTTTGTAACACAAATATAAATTCTAGTACAAAACCTTATTAGTTGGCCGTATAGACGGAGATGCCACATAAGGCTCCTCTTGAGATTGTGGAAGTCCATCTCCCCCAGATTCAATTTGTGTCCTTATTATATCCGAAGCCTAAGACATAATAATATATCAAAATCGAAATCAACATAATTTAAAATTTTCAAATTGTAAAATGGAATGTTGTACTCATCTACCTGTTGGGCCACCATAGGGTCGCATCCATTTTTCAATTGAGATTCTAAAAAAGAAATTTTTGCTTGCATAAGGTCGAATTCTGCTTTAACTTGTTGATCTACCTCTACTCGCATTCTTTCAATATATTGTTGAGCTATATCGGCTCGCATTGTTTCTTTTAATTGTTGTTCTACCTCTGCTTGCATTGTTTCTTTAAATTGTTGCTCTACCTCTGCTCGTACTGTACGAAAAATTTGATCAATGAGCATAGGATTTAATACATCTGATGAGCTTGTATTTTGTTTATACACCGCACTCCGAGGCACTCTAGTGCCGTAGGTCTTGCAATATCCATGTCCATCTTCTCCCAAAACCTCATGAAAAATTCGATCTCGAAGGGTTGGTGTCTGATCTAACTCAGGAATCTAAGACAGTCGCTCCTGAAATTCTTCCTACAATTTTGAACAATGAATTAACATTTCTTAGATATCTTGTAACGAGTCTGATAGAAAATTATTTAAAATTGCATAAATATAAGTAAAAAATACAATGATTTTTGCTGCATCTGGGTCACATGGAACACCACTCTTTGTGCGTGTTTTGATATAGATACTGATTTTATCGGTCCTCTCTCCATTTTCTTCCAGCTGTCACAACAAATTGTCTCAAATACGCCTTTTGTGACAGCAAATACAGCCGTCGTAAAAAATTTGCCACAAAAGACCTTTTTTCTTGTAGTGACAAAAGAATCATGCTTATCGTCGTTATTAGTACTAGCTTTTATTATAAGCCAAATGCTAAAGGGGCCCCATGGTTACCTATTAAGGTGTGATTAATTATATAACTCAAATGAGGATCAGTGATGGTTTAATGGCTCTCAAGCTTGTCGTTGGATTGTTAAGTCGCAAGTTTCAATCCAAACTTCATTACACCGTTTGTGGAGTAAAATGAAATATATTTTCATTAAATATGTAACATATATGTTAAGAATTGGGACAATATGAATTAATCACTTAGTTTATGGTGTAATTTTAAAAAAAATGATAGTTAAGGGAATAATATTGAAAAAGAGTGATAATTGATGATGTCAAAGAATAATTTTTCCCAGAATCCTGATTTGCTCAATATAACATGGTTTGGCGTGTTCTTGTGAAAAATACACTTCATATCATGCTCAAATCCCATACACTTCTTACATTTTTTTGGCTACTTATTTGTTTTCTTTTTCTTTTTTTTTTTTTGTGACAAGAAGGGGAAATTACAATTACAACCCCTAAACTAGACAATTAGGGGTGCTTAGCACGTTAGTCTGTTAGGGCGCCAACCTGTGAACAAATTTTCCGTTATGCCCTTAATTCTCTTGCGAAGTTATAGACATATGGTAGTGTTCCTACTAAATGTTTGACGACAACTGTATTGAGACAACGAGAAACAACGGTGTCAGATTAGGTGCAATGTGAGAAATTTAGTAGTTATTGTGACAAATTTTAAAAAGGATCATAGTTTAGGGAGTATAAATATAATTTATCCGAAGAAAATTCATGGAAAGATACTTGTTCGTAGGGGTGTTCATGGACTAGGTTATCCACGAGTCTCGTTACTCAACCCAAAATCCAATAGACCCGATAATTGACTCGTTCTAGCCCGAATCTAATATCCTTAAAAAGAGAGTTTGAGTTTGTCTTCAAACTCATTACCTAGTCCGAGCCCAACCCAATAGCCCGTCTAAAAAAACCAGTTAAAACCAAGCCCAAGAGCTTGTCCGCCAAGCTCAGCCCACCCACCCTTACTTTGGAAAAAAAATTATACTTTTAGACCATTAAATTTGAAATTTTGAAATAAGTCTTCAAATGTTAGAATTTGAAGTTTTAAAAACTTAGATACTATACATAATGTATTTTTTTTCCGATGTATTAAGTTTACAAGTTTTAAATGGCAGAGTAATAAAATGATAAATAAGTGAATATGTGTCAACCTAGTTAGAATGTATTCATTATATTGGATGCAGTCATCCTCCTAATCAAAAATAAAATTATTAATCATTTTATTTTATTTTTATCTATTTTGACTCTACTTTTGATTCAAAAATATAATTTACATAAATATTA
>JAHQCQ010003883.1:8331-19240 GCA_023539305.1 Ilex asprella | reverse complement strand
GGGCGGGGGTAAGGGTAAGTCCATCCCCGCCTCCATCCCCGCACGGGTTTATACGGGTATCCCCGTATACGTCCACCGTTCAATACGTATAGTCCATCTCCGGGCCAAATGAGACGGGTTTGGACGAATACCCATTTTTCCCCGGTCCATTGACATTCCTATATAAGACATAGATTTAATTTGGATTCCTTTCCTTGAAGGACGGGCAGAGCAGACAAGTCAAGTCCACCAATAAGACATAGATTATGAATTGTTAATTTGGATTTCTTTCTTTGAAGGAAGAGTAGACAGTTATTGATGAAGAGATGGATATAGTAGTGAGCTTCCATGCTTTATTCCCCACATATTAACGTCGAGTGTTACCAACTGAAGTATTTCTAATTGTTGTGCAGTAGTGTTTGGCAAAACTGAAAGTTGAATTCAGAAAATTGAAAGTTGAATGTTAAATTTGTAGACTGTGCGGTATCTACTGAAATTTAAGTATTGAATTAAACTAAACTGTTTAATAACTACACAGAGCTGAAGTCTGAAAATAAATTAATTTTTAGTTTTATTCTTCCACTCTTTAATTTGAAAATATTTATAAAATATGTACAATAAGTGAATAATAACATCTGATCAAAAAAATAATAACTAATAAATAATCAAATAACAATAAGTGAACAATAATAACATCTTATCGAAAAAATAATAACTAATAAAGATAATTTTGTTGAACATTTTCAGCTTTCAGAATTAAGTAAGTGATCTCTTACTTAATATTGTAACATATTTTTAATGAGCACTTAACATAGTAAAAGAGTTCAAATTTTGGTTATCAAACAAGCTTATTTAGTAAATGTCGAATATATATTTATTTTAAGTGCTGAATTTAAGTTAATAAACACACCCGTAGTGAAAGACTTAAAGTCCATGTCAAGTAAAATGACAATAATATAGATTTTTGCAAGCAAGTCTTTCTGGGTCATTTCATGAAAGCTGAAGCCAGTCCTAAATCAGTGGAGAGATCCAAAAACTAGGAGGAAACTTCACCTGATTTTTCCAACCTTGATTAAAAATTCTTCAATTAGAAGGACAGCCCGCGATGGCTAAGTTTGAATAATGATTATCACTAAGGTTAATGTATTTTGTTTGGTAACCTTTTTTTAAGGACTTCTTTAAGTAGCATTTGTTTTTGTTTTTTGTTTTCGTTTTGCTTTTAAGATGTCGGGGTTTACTCCTTTCTGTTTCTTTCACCTATTAGTATGCACGAGATCATAGAGCTAGGGAATTGTTCGGCTCTTGCTAAGGCTATGGTAGTGAGTAGCAAACCTTGCAACAAAATTATTACCTACATATCATACCTACAAGTCTCCCAATAATCAATATATTGAAATGAGGAATCATTTTAATCACGTATCTTTTTTATTCATAATTGCAACAAGTCCCAAATGCACATAATTATTCACAATTATACGTATCAAAATCCGGAGTTTTTACCGGCAAAAAAGTCAAAACTTATCAACCACCGTAAGTGCCCGGCCCACTCTAGGACCACCATTCCTTAGGGTGTAAAACTTTGCTATGACATGACTCAACTGAACCCCTAATTTAATCTTTATTAAAAAAAAATTAATTTCCAATTCCTATGCAAACTTCAACAAAAACCAAGCATGATGCCAACTTGAGAAGTCTAAGCTCGGTGTCCATAGGAAGTGTGACCAATTTTTAGCCTCACTATTGATAATCCCGGAAGTGAAATAAATAAATAAAAAGCATAGAAACTAACTAGGTTCTTGCGATGTGTTTGGTACACGATGATATTTTTACAAGATAATGAAATTAAGGTAAGAATGGAATTAAGATAGGAATGAAGTGAAATGTATATTATCATTTCAATGTTTGGCAACAACTAAGATTAAACACTAGAATAAAATTGAAAATCCACTCAAATATTTAGATAAATGAATATTTGAAAAATCTTAAACATGAACCTCGGTCCCGGACCTAAACTCGACTCCAGACCTTGACCTTGAACTCTTACCCAACCTCGGACCCAGACCTGCCCTACCCTCGAACCCAACCCAGGTGGTGGTGGTGACAAGTGATGGTAATTGAGAATGAGACATACAACCAAATATTAAGCAATGACAAATCCTATGATTATGGGATTAGACATTCCATGAGAATGAGAATGAATTTTTATTCCTGCATACCAAACATTGGAATGAGAACAATGAAATCACAACCGTTCATTTATTAATGTTTTCAAATCAAAATTTTGTAAACATATGTAACCTCCAAGCTCTACAAGAGTTGTAACCAAACCAAATTTTAATGTGAGTAATGCACTTGTATTTTGAGCTACAAATTCTTAAAGTGGTTTAGTGGTTAAACCTAGCCTTGGATAATTCAAAAATCTCATGTTCAACACTTCATATATCCCTTACGGATCAGCCACCCATGTTCTTCAAGGGACATATTCTAAATCCGCTCGGGCTATGGTAGTGAATAGCCGAGTTCGAAGGAATAATCGACATAAGCCTGAATACTCTGTAACAAAAAAAGAAGAAGTTATGGGCTACAAAATTCCGACAATCTCCCACTTGGCCTTAACCAGAAGTGAGGTACTATTACACTTTAAAACAAAACTTTATTTTGAAAAATTATGGTTATCTACTAAAATCTGATGTGCTTACAACAAACGATGATATGACATCCCGTCAATGTCCATTAGAATAAGAGAAAATTATTAATGGGTTTAATTCACTACATGGCATTGTCATATGACATGCACACTCAACAAAAAGATCTAAAAGCTGAAACTGGTCCTAAATAATTGAAGAGATCTAAAAACAAATAGGAGTTGCACCGGAATTTCCAAACCTGATTAAAATTTTTCAATCAGTGGGGACAACCAGCAAGACTAAGTTTGCATTAATCATATTTATGCACATTTAATCCTTACAAATGTGTACTCTATTCGCTTAGGAGCGTCAACTCTGACTCGTTGATACGAACCTAATATGATACGATTATTAAATACGACTAAGATATGGTTTAGACTAATGTTTGATACTCAGAACATACTAAATAGATTTTTTTTTCATGGGTCTTGACACGAACACGATACGAATAACAATGACACGACACCAAAATTCATGACAGGCGGATCACACTATCCGACACGAATTGACCACCTAGCTCACTCCTATTTTGGTGGTGCATGGATTGTCAAAGCAATTTTTGAGTTCGGGCATCCATTTATACAATTCTTATGCCTTGCACAGCGTATAGCACATTAAAAGCCAACTCCAACCAGAATGCTGCATCCTCCTGATTGACAGATCTACTCTGTGGTTGTTAAAGTAAAGGGTTTTTGTTAACAGGTTTATTGAATTTGAGTATGTTCATATTAGATTTAGTTGTGACTGATTGAACTCGACTCAACTTAAATTATTGTTCAAGTTCACTAGCTTTGTAAAAATTTACGGACAATCAAGTCGTAATCGAGTTAATTTGTCGATCAAAATATTTAAAAAGTAAATCTTATGCTTCAATAATAAAAAATAAATTCAAAAATAAAAAAGTAAATCTTATGCCTCAATAATATTTTCTACTTAATATTTATCATTCGTCATCTTCTCTAGTGCTAATTTAAATGAAGTAAAACTACAATGACCAGTAAGTTTGATCTTAGTATAAATAATTAAACAAAGGCAAAACAGATGTATGTAACAACGAGTTTTTGGTCCAATGGTACTCATTGTTTTGTGAAGGTTTTGTCATCCAAAAGAGATGTATATAACAAACTAAACTAAAATTGACATATTTTATTTTCACAATCTACATCTGTTTTGTTAAAAATTGAAAAATTGAAAAATCAAACAGATAGTTTGATCCAATATGAATAATTGAATTAAGCTAAATTTTGGCAAAAACACATCTAAATTCAAGTTAAATTCATTCAATAATCACTCAATTTCATTGTATATTTACGTACATGAATATCTTTCAGGTCTAACTATTATTGACTCTGATATTGACATATTTAAATCCCTAGAATATGATATAATAGATGAACATTATCAATAAAAAATAGTAATCTAGAGGGCAAGATGCCGAAGAAATTTAAATTTTCACGAGTGTTTCAAAGACTATGATTTTTCTCTAAAAAAGGTTAGAGTAAAACGAACTACCACCAGAGTTAGGGCCATTTTCTCTCTAATTTTTCCTAATCATGAGTTCTTCACAAAACTCTACCCAAATTCCTCCAAAACCTCCAGATAAGCCACAATCATATGCTGCTTTGTTTAAACAACCCTTACCACTGATCATGGAAGAGATTTCACCTCAAGTATTGTCATTCACTACAAACATATGGCAAAATAACAGTCTTTTGATGGTCATACCTGTCTTTCAAATTGTCCCAGAGATTTAGTGGATCATTTTTTGTAAGATATTCATTTTTCAATTCTTCATCACTATGATGACGAAGAAAAATTAAGGCTCTCGCGCGATCTTATGTGGATGCGGTATTCTTTGCCACAATTGTGTCCTCAAGTTTCATGGCAGTCAGACGAGTCTTAGCATCTAGGGCCCATATCAAAAAATTATTTCCAGTAATGTTGATGGCGGTAAATTCGAGTTTCGAGACGTTCAACATTACTATGAATGACAAAATATAATAACACATTTACAATTTAATAAATAATAAATAAATAAGCATGACAATAAATTGTATAAAACTACTAATGAAACCTGCTCAAATATTCATGAATTATGGGCATCAATTAAATTCGTGGATATATTATGATAATATTTTATCAATAGCTACTAACACATAAATTTAACATGTAAATAAATGACTTGTAACAAAAGTCAACAATAATTAAAGTTAATAAAATTTTATGGCAAAGTCTTCAAAACTTTTATGGATTGTAAATATTAATCCAAAGTCATCTAGTCTTTTGAAATCTGCAGGATTTCTATAACTTATAAAAATGATCCGAAATTTTCAAGACTTCTATAACATATTTTTTTCAATAAACTTATAGATCAAATGCCAAATATTAAATTGTAAAGAAAATTTTCACAATCAAGGATTATTGTTCTTTAACTTACTTCGAAATTCTTTCGAAAAACGGAGTCTTTCCTTTTGTTTGATTAGAGACTCGTTCTGATAACGTGTTGTAAAAACGATAGAATATTAGCAAAATATAATAAGAATAATGCACAAAATATAATTAAAATAAGTTTTTCAGGAACTTAATTTATCAATGTGTTTATCTTCAGGATAACATTTTTCCATTTCTTTCTTATTTCATTCGCCCTTTCCTTTCTTTTCACTGTGTCAATACAAGTCCGAAATGTATCCTTTCATAGGCAAAGAATACACCCGGTAGGAGGGGCAGTTGGGGGTTGGGGATGGTAGAAATAATAGTAGTAGTTGTGTATTTTGAATCTTGATAATAGATTCATTACAAAGAAGTTAGATAGAGAAAGAGTGTGTGTGTGTGTGAGAGAGAGAGAGAGAGAGAGAGTGTGTGATGAGAGTCGGAACAAATAAATTAAAGCAGATTATATCATACGTGTGGTTAAAGGGGCATGGACAGTTTAGGTGGAAATAGATAAGGATAGTAGGAATATTTTCCATGTATGTAAAAGGAAAATAAGAATAGATGTTCCACACTCTTTGTTTTGCAAAAAAATTCTTTTGTATGCCAATGTTTCATCCATCACATGCCAATGTTTCATAACATTTGTCAAGTTGCAGAGATAATTGAATTGCATTTGGGTGGTCTCAGAATGGCCTTAGAGAGAATAAGATGGCAACATGGAATCCAAAGTCAAGTCTACTTACAAGTTACAAAACAAATGAGCATTTTCCTTGAAGGAAGAGCAGACAGCAATTGATTAACTAATGGATAGTGAGCTTTCATGCTCTCTTCCACTCGTTTTGTATTTCCATTCCTTGTGTGCTGAAAGACATAAAAGTCTATTCTAAGGGGTAAGGATCAATTTCAGTTCCTTACCTCCATAAATATAGGCCATTGATTTTGAATTGGATTTATTTGCGAACATGGATTGAAAAAACAATGAAGTAATAAAAATCATAAAATAAGCAAATTATACACTTCAGGCATTCTTATTATCAGAAAATTAGAGGTAATACCCCAAAACTACTTACTCCTAACTAGTAAGTACAATGACAAAAATATAGCTTTTGCAAGTAATTGTCTTTTTTAGTCATTTGATGAAAGCTGAAGCTGGTCCTAAATCATTGGAGAGATTTAAAAATTGATAGGAGCTGGACCTGAATTTTCAAACTTGATTAAAAATTTTCCAATTAGTGGAGACAACCAACAAGACTAAGTTTGCCTTAATCACTATCAATATTAAAACATATTTTTGCACATTAAATTCTAAAACTCGGATTTTCTTGTCCCAATACTCCTTTTCTTCGCCAATATTTCAACAAATTATCATGAATTGACAATACTTAATAATTATAGAATAAGTATTAATGATGCATCAGTAAGGACAATAACCTTCAATTCCTTATAACACCATAATGAATTAGTGAAATTTTTTATTCATAGAGCATAAACTTGCTGAATTCCTCGACATAAGATTGAATATAGTTTCTCATGTCCTCTATAATGTAATATTGTTCGAACATTCTCTAGGACAACCCAAAAAGATGTCTAATCAAAATCTTATTCTTTGATATTGGATACCTGTGCTTGTTCTTATTTTTGCTCCATGATTTCTTCGCCGCAGTTAATTAGTTAATCGGAAGGCAATAAAACACGCTTGTATTTTTCGGTTGTTCTTGTGATTTGTTTACTTTTTTTTTTGTGTGTGGTCCCGAGTGTTGGAACAATATGACATTGCAGAGGACATGAAAAACCTGTACACAATCTTATACTGAGGAATTCATAAATTTCTGCTCTATGCCACAGGAAATTGCTTAAGTTGATAAATCATATATAGCTTATCATCTAAAACCACATACTCTCGTATGGTCCAAATCAACACATTGCTTAAATCTTTTTACTTTATTTTTCTGAAATTGAGGAAAATATATCTGTTCACTTCAATCTTCTTGAGCAGGTCAAAATTAGGGTGTGTCATACGCGTATCGACAGCTAACCATCACGGCCATGCAAATAGTTGAACTCATTCACTATGGTGTTATAAGGAAGTGGTGGTCATTTTCCTAATTGAGGCATGAAGAATATCCTTCAACAATTAAAATTATAGCCAACTCATGATATCTCATTGGAAAAATGGCGAAGAAAAAATAGTATTAACTAGCACGAGAAAACACGTGTTTAAGAATTCAATGTACAGGAATATGTTCTAATCTTGATGGTTATTAATTTGCAAATTTAGTCTTGCTGGTTGTCCTACTGAATGGAGAATTGTTAATTATGTTTGAAAGGTTTGGTGCAATTCCCATCAGTTTTTGGATCTCTCCAATGGTTTAAGACTAGCTTCACCTATTATCACATGATTCAAAATGACAGTTGCTTCCAAAAGCTAAATTCTTGTCAATTTACTCGGCATGGACTTTGAGTATTTCTGTGCACAACAGTTCAAAATATTGCAGTTTCCAAAGTTTCAATGCTATGCATGGAAGAGAGCGTGAAAACTCACTATCTACATATGTCCATCTGTTGTTGTTTCCCTTTCATTTGACGAAAGAAAAGCTAATTAACTTCTCCTATGTCTTATAGGTAGACTTGACTTTAAATGCCACGGTTTTAGCTAACTCTCTAAAAAGAAAATACTGAGACCACACAAATGCAATGAACTCGACTTGAAAGGTCATTACAAAAAATATTTCCTTGGTAGATACTAGATCAGCTACCATGAGTTAAAATGGAATCCATTGTATATGAGTGGATCCCTTCGTAATATACATGGTTGCTGATCTACTAAAAAGAGAAATATAAAAAAAAGTATAGGAAGCGATTTACATTCAAATCAAGCTTTAATATAGAGGGTAATGGTGAAAGACCTGAAAGCAAAGTCAAGATCATGTAATCAAACTTCAATTCCATTTGGGTGATCTCAGAAGGTATAGTAAGCAAAGTCAAGTCTACCTTAAGACATAGCATGTGAGTTGGTAATTTGTATTTCTTTCCTTGAAAGAAGGGCAGACAGTAATTGATGAAGAGATAGAAACTGAAGTATTTCTAGCTGTTGTGTAGTGAAAGACTGAAAGCTCATGCCGAGTAAAACGGTAGTCTTTCCAACGGTCTTCATGGGTAATTGATGAAAGCTGAAACTGATCCTAAATTAGTGGACAGATCCAAAACCTGATAGGAAAACTTTGTACAATTGCACCAATCATAATGTAATTGATTCCTGCATTTTCATTGATGTTCAATAGGAAGAAAGACACAAGGCGACATAAAAGTCAAAGTCTTTGCATCGGAGATAGCTTTTGATGAGGTTTCATGCTAAGTTTTTTTGACGTGGGTACGTATGGGAATGGAATATACATCACAACTGCTGGACGAGGTTGTGGAACCGAAAATATCTTTTCCATACAATTAAAAAAATGATTTCTATTTATTGATCTTGTTTTAATTTTGTTAAGATTATTGTTAGTAAAACTAACAAAATAAAGAAACTTTTACATGTGTCATCTTTATAGGATAGTAGCTTTTCAGTTCCTAGTTGGACACCACGATTGCTAGGTAGTATACTTCTTTTTTCTTTTGAGGAAGACTTGCTACTACTTTTGCAATCAATGCTTTTCTTTGATAGTCTCACAAATAACTGTACCTCTACCCTTCAATCAAGAGGGTGAAAAATATGATAATATTTTCAATTTCCATCTATAAATACCTTTCCACGTAGTGCTAGATCTCCATCCCTTTTTCCAACCTTTCCCTCATCATCTTTGTCATAACTCACACCATGAGACCCTCATTACAGAAACCACTCTCCAAGCAATACGTCCCATTTCGAGTCTCCTTCATCATTGCCATCATCCTTGCATTCTTATCATCTTCCTGTTCTGCTACTTTTTCAACAACAAAAAATGTAGGAGAAGGAGGTAAGGAAGCAACAACTCTATTAACGTGGAAAGCTAGCCTTGACAACCGAAGCCAATCCATCTTGTCCTCATGGGTTAGAAGCAACCATTGCAATTGGGTTGGCATTGGTTGCAATAAGGCTGGAAGCATTGCCAGTATAAACCTCACAAGTTTGGGTTTAAAAGGTCTGCTTCACAATCTCAATTTCTCATGCTTTCTCAGTCTGTTCAGGCTTGACCTTTCAAACAACTCACTCTATGGGACCATTCCCTCCAACATTGGTAGCCTTTCTAGTCTAACCTATCTTAATTTGTTTTCCAATTCTCTCAATGGAGTCATTCCTTCCGAAATAGGCCACCTGAGGTCTCTAAGCTTTCTTCACTTGGCAAGAAATAGTCTAACATGTTCAGTCCCTCATTCCATAGGAAACTTGGGCAAGCTTGCCTTGCTGAGCCTTTGCAACAACGCCCTTACAGGTTCTATCCCTCCAGAAGTTGGAATGCTAAAGTCTCTCGATAAAGTTTATTTGTTTGAAAATAATTTCACCGGTGCAATTCCTACTTCTATTGGGAACCTAGCCAACCTCACTGTACTGTACCTTTATAATAACAGTCTTTCTGGTTTCATCCCCCAAGAAATTGGAATGCTAATGTCTCTTACTGAACTCAGCTTGGCAGAAAATAGTCTAACAGGTTCAGTTCCTCATTCCATAGGAAACTTGAGCAAGCTTACCTTTTTGAGCCTTTTCGCCAACAAGCTTACAGGTTCCATCCCTCCAGAAGTTGGAATGCTAAGGCGTCTTAGTGTACTTTATTTGAAGGACAACAATTTCACTGGTGCAATTCCTACTTCTATTGAGAACCTAGCCAACCTCACTTTACTGAACCTCCGCAGTAACAATCTTTCTGGGTTCATCCCCCAAGAAATTGGAATGCTAATGTCTCTTATTGAACTCGACTTGTCAAACAACAGTCTAACGGGTTTAATCCCTCATTCCATAGGAAACTTGGGCAAGCTTACCTCTTTGAGCCTTTACACCAACAAGCTTACAGGTTCCATCCCTCCAGAAGTTGGAATGCTAAGGTCTCTTAGTGTACTTTCTTTGTATGAAAACGATTTCATCGGTGCAATTCCACCATCATTGAATAATCTGACACATTTGGTAGATCTCGTATTATCTGATAACAAATTTACAGGTCCTTTACCAGAGAATATATGTCTTGGTGGGTTACTAGAGAAATTCATTGCAAAAAACAATTATTTTACTGGTCCCGTCCCCAAAAGCTTGAAAAATTGCACCAACTTGGTTAGAGTAAGGCTTGAAAGAAACCAAATAACTGGAAACATATCAGAAGATTTTGGTATATACCCAAACATAAATTACATCGATTTGAGTTACAATAAATTGTATGGTCAGTTGTCTCAAAAGTGGGGTATCTGCCATAATTTGACTAGCTTGATGATCTCCAACAACAACCTTTATGGAAGAATACCACCAGAGCTTGGACAGGCAACTCAGCTGCGTGTACTAGATCTTTCTTCAAATCATTTGGTTGGGGAGATTCCATCAAATTTGGGGAAGTTGGCCTCATTGTTGGAACTGATTTTGAATAATAACAAGCTTACTGGCTACATTCCTCCACAAATAGGCATGTTGTCTGAGCTGACACTTCTTCACCTGGCAGAAAATAATCTAAGTGGCGTGATTCCGGAACAAGTAGGAGAGTGCACAAAATTATTGCACTTGAATTTGAGCAAAAATGCTCTTGGAGGAAGTATTCCTTCTCAGATAGGGAATTTACACTCCCTTGAAAATCTTGATCTGAGTCTAAATCAGCTAATAGGTGAGATACCGTGGCAACTTGGAGAAATGCAAA
>JAHQCQ010003882.1:0-19276 GCA_023539305.1 Ilex asprella | reverse complement strand
AATCAAAGGACTGGCTGATGATGACTATCAAGATTGAAACTGATGATATTCTCCTTGTTGCCCTAAATTATTTCACACATATAAGAATAATGAACTACTCGGGCCGCGGCCCATGATTTGGCCTGGACATTTTGCTAGTAGTTGGTCCAGCCCATAAAGCAGATATCTGTTGCTGGGGCCGGTTGGCCCGATGACAAGGCAAGTGGACTTTTTTTTTTGCCAGATCAGCCTTTTGCTGATCCGCATTCCCGCTCACCGGCTCGTCAAAATTAAAATTAAGAAAAATTTGGAGGTCGGTCTTCTTATATTAACATAAGTTTGCGAAGAAAATTTATTTGTTATGAAGTTCGTTTTTTTTTTTTCAATTTTCCCAGACTATCCATTCCTTTTAAAAGTGAAGTAAAATTAAAAATTAAAAACTCCTAAATTTTAGAAGTTTAACTAACATTAAAAAAATTTCCCTTTCATATCTATCTATATTTATATATAGGTTAGGATTCTCTCTCTCTCTCTCTCTCTCTCTATATATATATATATATAATAACATTAAAAATAAAAAATAGAACCATTTAAATACAAAAAAAAGTTATTATTTAAACACAAAAAATAGTAACATTTAAATATAAAAAAATAGTAACATTAGATATTAAAATTTATAATAATAATAATAATAACATGTTCAAAAAAAAATATGCTTAAAAAAATAGTAACATATTTAACAAAAACAGTAATATGTTTAACAAAAAATAATAGTAATATAGAAAATTGAACAAAATTAAAAATAAAAATAGTAACATTCAAACTCATAATCAGAGGAAAAAACCTCTAATATTTCAGTATCCAATAAAATAATACTGAAAAATTAATAACATGTTCAATAAAAAATAGTAATATGAAAAAAAAATAATCACATGGTCAATTAAAAACTTAGTAACATGAAATCAAAAAAATAAAAATTAAATTAGGGATCAAACTATTAATACATTGAGCAAGTTTTTTAACATTTTTTTTCCTGAAAATCAACTACATAGAAGTTCATGATGACCATAACATAGTAGACAATATGGTAGTTGTTAATAATGTTCTTAACCTTCCTGATTTTGATACTATGAAGGAAGAAATGATATCTAATGAGAAAGATTTGTAGTACTAGATTGATGAGCTTCTTTTAACGAGAGAGAGAGAGAGAATATAAATTTGAATTTCAATTCAGGAGTAAATTAAAAGATAATAATTTTTAATTTAAGAAATTAATTTAAAGCTACTTTCTAGAACTTTAAGATTTTCATAATTGAATAGAATAACATTGTTAAGGTTATTTTTTGGATTTAAAAAAATAGGGGACTTAAGTTCTTATTAGTAAAATAAAAAAATAAATTTATCACAAAATAAATTTTTTAAGTGGACTAATGTCATTATAAGTCTATTTAAGAGGATTCAACCCAATTTTCACTTAAAACAATCGATACAAAGACATGGGCTATCCTTCCTTCTAATGGGCTGGCTCAACTCAACCCCATCCTACTTTACTATTCCCAGGGCTGGGCTAGGAAAGATTCCCAAAAGTATTGACCTCTAAAAAGCCCATGTTTTCGTATCAATTTAAAGTAGGCATGAATTTTAATAATTAAAAAAAATATAAATTTTAATCGACTAAAATCAAATTTTAATCTAGTAACTCAGATTGAGTTTAAATCAAATCAAATTTTAATACATAAAAAAATTAATAGACTCGAATTTTATTATGTAAAAAAACAAAATTTAATAAGCTCGAATCGAATTTTTATTAGCTTAAATTTTAATACGTAAAAAAATAAATTTTAATTAACTCAAATTTTAATATGTAGAAAAATAAATTTTAATTAACTAAAATTTTTCGTAGAAAGATTGTTTGAAATTTATGTAAACACAATTTTGCTATTTCGATGATTTTTTTTGCTAAAAACGGTGGTTTAATGGTAAGGGGCGACAGTAATGTTTAAATATAAATTAGAAAAGGTGTTAATATTTAAATGGTATTCCTTATCTTGTGAAGACTTTACTTTCTTGAGGTCAAGAGTTCAAACCCCTTCCTCCTTCTCCCCCCTCCAAAAAAAAAAAAAGGAAGTTATGTTTTAGATAATAGAAGAGGTTTCATTAAAGATATGTCAATTTAGAAGGATGTGGATGATAATTACCCTTAATTCAATCTTAATCCAACGATAGAAAATTTATTTTACAAAAAAAAATCCTTCCAAAAAATATCATCTTTTATGGAGGGCTCTTAATATTTTGATATTGTAAGATTATTTGAGATTTGTGTAGGGACAATTCTGATATTTTAGATGATTTTTTTTTTGTTCAAAACGTTGGTTTAACGGTAGGGAATGTAATTGATGTTTAAATATAAATTAAAAGATGTATCAGTAATGTTTTAGATAATGGAGGAGATCTCATTGAAGCTATGTCTATCTAGAGAGATGTGGATGATAATTATCCTCAATCCAATCTTAATCCAGTGGTACAAAACTTATTTTACAAAAAAAATCATTTCCAAAAATAATATCCACTGTTAATTTCATACAATCCAATCAATACATTTTTCAATATTAAGCAAATTTATTAAGTCATACTTACATCTCTCGTTTTTTTACTAATTAAAATATAAATATTACGAGTGCCTTCAAACACGAAATCATGGTTACTTTCTACATAAATTAGAAAGACTTTAATCAACTCTTAAACCGTGAATTTGGGAAGACAAGTGGGTCACAAATGGTGGACATGGGCATGGCACGTATAATTAATCACAAGTTGGTTGACTATAAATCACATTGTTTGCTGTCAAAGATATTGGTTCCTCTCAGTTTGGCACCATCTACACTACACACTGATTTTGGAATGGGTCTAAAACTTTTGTTGACTTTCTGAAAACAATGCTCGGAGAAGCAGACAAGCTTGGAATCGGTGGCGATCTCTTTCTCTCAAAGTTTCCTCTCCGACTCTTCCCACACCCATTAATTCACCACTTCACACCTATATTCTCTTTTCTTTAAACTGCACTAACTTTCCACGAGACCAGAGACATTTGACAATTGCAAAATGTACACATTATTAAATTAAATGGTGACAGCAATACAATATAAGTGCTCCCATCAAAACTTTTTTTTAAAATTTTCTATTAGCATGCATCAATTGCAACTAGTGGATGCAACAAGACTCATTAAGATTCATTAATTCGATAATTCATATACGAGCACATTTTTTGACTAGCGAGTATATTTTTTGACTGGTGAGCATGTTTTTTTTTTGTTTGTTTCAATAGTCAAGAATATTTAGGTTAATTTACTTGTATCTCGACCAATCTCCTCATCGATCCGGTTAAAAACAAGTAATTTACGTTCGGACTATAATAATCATGAGAAGATTCAAATTCAGAACGTGTTGCATACGAAGTTTGTATACACTTGAGCAACAGCAACACACAGTGAGCAACCCATTTAGGCTGGCAGCAATAGTAGTGGCCAGCAGGCGCCATTTTTAACTGAGCTAGCGACCTCGCCACATGGACCACTACCCCACTTGAAAATTCATCTAGTGGAGTGGGGTTGGGTTGGGGTGGGTTGGCATGTGCGTCACAGGGGCAGAACCGCTCTGAATAGTTCAGAAGGTGCAATTAACTATTCACATTGGATGAAAACAACATGGATGCTTGGTTTTTGACAAGAGAGAATATGTTTTTGAGCAGAGAGACTCACCGATTCTTGGTTCAATAATAATTAATAATAATATATATAATAAGGCATAATGGTGCCGTCAAACACAGCTCGTGTGCCATTTCCTATGCCAAACTTGTGATATTTTTTATTATGTAAGTGTAGATTTTACAATTAGTTCAGAACACAGTTGCAAAAAACACAAGTAACGTCAAAACTATCCCAAGTAGGCTAACAATGTCCTCATTACACAAAAAATTTCCCTAGTTTTTCTTAAACAAGAAATTATACGCCAGCTCGACACAGGAGCACTAGTGCTCGGAGGATGAGCTCCATGGATAGGAAAGGATCTCAGTTCCTTGTTTGCCAATATTCCTGTTTGGATTGACTAATTCATACATGTTGAGATATTCCTGGTAACAGGCACCTCAACTGTTTTACTTCTAGTGTCGTCCTATTCAAATAAATAACTAAGAATCTTCAACGGTCCAATCTCTTCACCTATAAAAACACCAAATTTCACATTATTTAAGTAAGTCGATTTTTTTTAGCTGAATACAGTTTTTTTGGCTTTATCATCGGAGTGTCGATCACAAGAATCTCTCAAACCCCCAACTTCTATTACATGAATCCTCTCATCAGTCGCCAAGTCACATTTCCAGCCATCCACCTCATGAACAGTTTTTAGGATCAATAGTTCCAATCATATATATTTTACTATATAACTTAAAATACGATCAAAACATAAATGTAAAATATACATAATCACCCAGAAATTATGTACCAAAAAAAAAACAAATATTCATGCAATTACTCATGCTGAATTTGGAAACGTTGAAACTTACACTTCACACCTTGTTTGGTCATTAAATAAGCACATGTGAGGTAATAAAAGCAAGATTGAACAATCTTATCCGATGAGTTTTTTCTGATTAGGGAATCTTTAGGGCTCACGTCGTAGTCGTACAGTACGCCCTTGGATACCAACATGTCAATAGAATGGGAGCGTCCCCCACAGTAGAGCAAATATACAACTATCTAATAAATTAAGTTGGAAGGATGCGCATGTATTTAAGTACCCTGTAGCAGGGCATCCAATGATCTTGACTCTCTTTAAATAAGGATCTGGTTGTAAACATCAGTTTTTTTTATTTTTTTTTGGGGGGGGGGGGGGATGGTGGAGGTGTTGCCCTCTCATTCCCATTAGTATTAAGTCAAAATGCTAAACTAAATTAATCCAAAACATTAATTGTGATTTTTTTTTCTTATAAGGTTTAGATGGGTTTGACAAGTGTGTTATTTTTACGTATCTACATATGTAAAACGAATCGTAATAAACGCATCATCTTTGAAATCACTATCTGCACAACTCAACAGATTTCTTCTTTGTTGACAACCACACTAACTAGTTCCATTCATCGTTGTCCGGATTGGGTTTTGCCTCTCTCAAAACAAATTAAATCATATTACAAGTCAATCTTATCAAAAAGTATGGGTTAATTGGGCTGTTTATAAGGGCTTTTTCAAAATTGATTGGTGTGGATAAAAAAACCTCTAAAATTAGTTGTTACAGGCGTAGAATGAATGCGTATCCACCGTGAATATTCAATTCGTAGCAATACAGACCGACTATAAATGCAAGTAGATACAAAAGTATGTACAAGAATGCAGTACCTATTGTAGACCTATCAAATTCTGGCCTACCAATTATGGATGTTGTGTGATATTGAAGTTTGATGCCCAATCTTAATTTAAAATTGGTGAAATCATTTGTTAGGAAGGTGAGACACAGCATGTGTTTTGTGCATTGTGCAGATAAATACATGAAATGTTTTGTGCTTGTTTCAACTATGTTCCTAAAAATGGGTCTCCAATGGGACAATTGCATATTATTCCTTGGCTTATTTGGCCCATTTTCCTGCAAAAATGGTTTTAGACTTGGAAGGACAGGACACCTATACCTGACAAATATGCAAAGGAATGATTCAAGGGCTGACGGCAAATAGTTAAAATGATAATAAAGATGAATTGTAAATATAAATGTCTTAAATTTGAATTTTAATAACTCTTTAGAGTCAGGTTATAAATGATTTATCTTTTATGAATTCTTTACTCCCAACATATATGTCCGACTTTTGATAGAATTGAAAAAAAAAATTAATTGAAGTGTGTGTAAGTTAATTCGAATATTTCTAACTGTCACACACAAAAAAAAAGAAGAACATTCAACTGCCTAAGTGGTAGTTTGCAAATCACAAGAGGCTATATCATGAAATGGGTGGACCCTCATGTGAAACCCTTAACCAAGCTGGATATGTTGGTAACCCCAACCTAATAAAATATAGCCTTGGTGGAGTGGACCCCTTTTCTCTCCAGCCTGGTGGAGACCTTAGCTATAATTAATACTTGATGCAACTACATGGCTGAAACAAAACCTACCATTGTAAACCCTAATCTGTCAATGGGTCCAATGGTCCCATAACCTTTGGAACATCCATACCAAACAAAATTTAAAACTAAGTATTTGTTGTGGTATCTTTAGATTAACCACTTTTTCAAAACTATCTATACTTTTATTTGCCACGATTATCATCCTTGGTTATGTATAATAGTGTCAACTTCCAGCAAATATTCTTTGATTTATTTTCCTTACAAGGATCATATAGTTGTTGTTAAGGATCCGTTTGGTTAAAAAGAAAAAGATAATAGAAAGTGAAAATCATAGAAAGTGATGTAAAAGAAAAAAAAGTGGAAAAAAATATATTTTCTTGTATGTGTTTGATTAGGATGAAAATTTTGTAAGAAGGTTTTAAAAAAATTTCATTTTGTAGTTTGGAAAACAAGAAAGTTATAAGAAATTTTATGTAATTGTCTGAATTACCCATAATGCTGAGAGGAGTTGTGTTGTGCTAAAATAGGGACAAAGTGGTAAACAAAGTAATAGATAAACAAGTTTCACAGGAAAAAAAAATTCTTGTAAATTTTGTTGAAAATTAAAAATCATCAAATATGAAAAAATTTGATCATGCGGGAAAAAAAAAATTTCCGAGAAACTTTCGTTTCCTACTAAACAAATGTCAGAATTTTTTTTTTTTTTTACTATTCTCTTGTTAACCAAACAAATCCGGGAGTACGTTATAATTGTGGGGCTGGACTCGGCATTACCCAATCATAATAGGCCGAAACAGATTGAAGAGTTATTCTTTTAGTATCTAGCCTACCGTTGGCCATGACCACCCTTGGCTAGTTGTAGCACAATTTCATTTAATTACTCATGAATGATACTAATATATTTTAAAGTTAGAAATGTACGTTCTAAGATAAAAAAATATTTGACAATACAAGTGAATTAGAAAAACAAAATATTCAACCACCACACGGCTAATGGCCCAGGCTCTCATTTTCTTATTATGAGGTTCAAACCTTGCAAAAAACAATTTGTTTATATGGTGAAAAGATATCAATTTTTACTAGGTATAAGATTTAAATTCAATCTTTATAAATTATACATATTTGTATCAGTTTCATAAGTTATTGTAAGGGAGTTAATCCGACTATGGGATTCAACCAACCCTCTATTGAAGGATTTTGGCTGATCTGTGTGCGTTTGGCAACAGCCTTTACCCATTAGCCACATGTAGGTTTTGTCCCACATCGATTGAGAGTCGTCTCCCCCATCTCCATATAAGCTTAGACTCTACCTATTCCTATAGAGTCTAAGCTTATATGGAGATGGGAGAGACGACTCTCAGTCGATGTGGGACAAAGCCCACATGCAACTGAGGAGTAAAGGTTACTGTCGAACGCTCATAGATCAGCCGAAATTTTTCAGTAAAAGGTTGATTAAATCTCGTAGTCGGATTAACTCACTCACAGTTATGCATATCGAGGTTTAACAATAACAAAACAAAAAAAAAAAAACCTCCAATATTCGGGCAATAATAATTGAGTTGTATAATTGAGCCATCCTTTCATGGGTCCACAAATTTCTCAACTTCTTGTGTGACGTTGTATGTCAATTGTGATCAAATGCTGGGACATCGAGTGTAAGCATTTTTCCCCCTTTGTTATGTGGTGTAGAGAATATGGGTTGATAACAATCGGCAACACATATCATTGGTCCTATAATAGTAGGCCACATAAATGTTCCACAAGGACAAAGTTCATTTTCCTTGTCCAAATACTCTAGCTGATCTGGACATCGAAGGAGTCCTACTAAGGTGGGACCCAGAGGAAAGAAATGACACGTGGTAGATGCATTTAGTGATGTGGCATGATAGGTGGGGGCCATGCACGAGATTGTAAGAACTGTCCTTCACAAAAAGGGTTGGTCACCCCCTTTTTTTTATGCCTCTTTTTTGTGTGTGTGGGGATGCGAAAGGGAAGTTAGGAGAGGCTTTAAGACACACCCATCTGGCTATCTATCCATATTCATGTGCATTCATTAATCAATGTGGGTGAAATCAAAAGCAAAGGGAACCCTCCACAGGAAAAAGCATGATTCTTGTGGCTTACAAGGGAAGGGTCACTTTCTCATCCCTCCCCCTCCTCCCCTCCCCTCCCCTCCCCTCCCTCAACAAGACAAATATGCTCGAATAAAATTACCTCAATGCCCTTCCTCCTTTATAGATTGCCATAATCTCCACCTTGTTCCATCTTTTGTCACTTGGTTTTTGTTTTGCTTTCCATTTTCAGTTTTCCCCGCTGTTTCCTTCTATCCTTGGTTGATTTTACTATTAAAAAACCCATTGGGAAAAAGTACACACTTTACCCGAATAATTTGTTGGAAATAGGAGTTGGGGACAAATTGTCTGATAATATATATACATTCCATATAGAATAAATTGACATTTTGCATTCATCACCTTTGCTAGATGAGTTGAATCTATATAGTTTGAGGCTACTTTAATAGTATTATATAAAGGAATATATTCCAATTTTCTTAGCAGCAATCACGACTTTTTCCCTAGATCCATCACTCAAATCTATTTTTAAAGATGGGTCAAATTCCATACAAAATAACTGGATGCTAATCTATCTAAAAGGCTGGTTTAAGCTTTTCACATTCATTAAGAAGTAGCATAAGTCAACCAAGGTAGATTGAAATCCAAATCTCATAAATGGTCATGATTTTGCATTGAAATCATTAATAGTGGTCCCATAATGATGATCTTATTCTATAATTCTTCTTGTAATCTATATTTATTATCTTTCGTTATAATATGAATTTGTAGGGTTTTTTAGACAATAACATTCATTGCAAACCAAAATGATAAGAACAGTATCAAACATTAGAAAAAAAAATCTAACCCAATCGTTAACAGTAATTTCTTATCAGTTTATCTACAGGGGAAGTTCTTCCTCTCAAAATCATATGATGGAACAAAGTTCTTACAGGTGGGAAATCATTAAATATGTGTACAAGATTAAGATGAATATGCCTTTAATTTCAAATCTAGAAAAGAAACTTTGAGAGATTAAGATGAATATGTCTTTAATTTCAAATCTAGAAAATAAATCTCGAGGGTATATAGGTAAAATAACTTCAAAAGTATTTGAAAAAGAGGAAGAACCTCTTTACTTTCTCTTGGGCCAATTTGCTGGCGTCTTATCTTTTCTCCGGTGGTTGAACCCGAGGACCCGTGATTAGGTTACCGGCTATACCCGGTTGCAAAACACCAAATTACAGCGTAAAGCCGGTCAAATACAAGTAGCCTGTTTTTTAGTGTGGGAAGCTTGGGGATTGAATGATAGATTAGAGTGCTTATAGTTATAGGCCTTAGAAGTCTAGAGAGAAAAAGAGAAGAAGTCTAGAGAGAGATAGGGAAGAAAATCTGTGGTGCCAGCGATGAAGTAGAAGGATCAAAGCTTTCTCTGAGGTCAAAGCTGGCACTTGTTTTAGGGCCTTGTTCTATGCTCCGCCATACCCACCTCCTTCCCTTATTTACACTCATGTCCCTTCAACTTTAAATCCCATCTTCTGTCTATTTCACTCTCTTGCCACCCTCTCTCTCTCTTTCTCTCTCTCTGTTTCTCATCTTTTATCTTCCCTTTCAGACGAAGAGGAAAATGAAAATGTGAGATGATTTGAGAGAGAAATTGATATTCACTATATTAACACATATATAGTGAGAGAAAGAGGTAAATGGTTGATTTTTTTACACCAGCCATGCCTGTATCTCCATCTCTTGCTGTTGGAGAGAAGAAGCACTGGTGGCTTAGCAACAGAAAGGTAAAATCATTCAACCCCTCCGATGAAAGCTCATTTTGATAGGTGAATACCCATTTGCTAAATGTGTAAGTTTTATTTGCAGATTGTAGATAAATATGTAAAAGAAGCACGAGTCCTCATTGCGACTCATGAACAGGGCGAGATTGCTTCGGCTCTTAACCTTCTCGATGCGGCTTTATCTCTCTCGCCTCGACTTGAGCTTGCGCTAGAGTTAAAAGCTCGATCGTTGCTTTATCTCCGGCGATTCAAAGAGGTCGCTGATATGCTACAAGAGTACATTCCGAGTATCAGAATAGATTCCGACGACTCATCGTCGTCTCTATCGTCTGATAACTCGTCTACGCAGCTCTCAAGAGAGCGAGTCAAGCTTCTATCCTCCGGAGGTGACTCACCTGGTCGCGATGAACCCAGTTTCAAGTGCTTCTCTGTTTCGGATTTGAAAAAGAAGGTCATGGCTGGTCTCTGGAATAATTGTGAAAAAGAAGGGCAATGGAGGTAACTCAACCCTTTCCTGTTTCATTGATTTTAGCATTTTTTTTGGGAAAATATTTCGACTTCCTATTTTTATAAGATTGAAATTCGGACATGGCTTGTAGATTACGCTAAACCCCCGCCAAATTTGCCCCATGTTAAGGACAGAAAATGGAAAGTCAAATCTGTTCATTGATTTAGGCTTGATTTGAGGCTCTACACGTAATCTAGTAACCTGGTTTTGTTGTGTCGGATGTTCTACGAGTTGCTGAGTTGAGTTATCTGACGTGGTTGAAGTGACTCTGTTTTCTCTCTTAACTCTTGCAAATACAGGTATTTGGTTCTGGGTCAAGCATGTTGCCATTTGGGTCTAATGGAGGATGCAATGGTGCTTCTTCAGACGGGAAAACGCCTCGCAACGGCAGCGTTCCGACGAGAAAGCATTTGCTGGTCCGACGATAGCTTTTCCTTAACCAAGTTCCCACTCTCCGGCGAGCTAACTATCACCAAAGACAACCAGCCACAAACCCCTCCAAGGACTGGATTTGAGAGCATTACCCAGCTCCTCAGCCAGATAAAGCTCCTTCTCCGCCGTAAGACCGCCGCAATTGCTGCCCTCGACGCCGGACTCAACTCCGAAGCCATCAGACACTTCTCCAAAATCGTCGATGGCCGCCGTGGAGCCCCACAGGGCTTTCTTGCTGAATGTTACATGCACAGAGCTTCTGCTTATAGATCCGCTGGTCGAATTGCAGAGTCTATTGCTGATTGTAATCGAACTCTGGCTTTAGAACCATCTTGTATAGAAGCCCTCTGTACCCGAGCTTCTCTTTTCGAAACCATTAGATGCTTACCCGATTGTCTTCATGATTTGGAGCACTTGAAACTTTTGTACAATTCGATTTTACGAGATCGAAAATTCCCTGGTCCGGCTTGGAAACGTCAATATGTGAGGTACAGAGAAATTCCGGGCAAGCTCTGTAGTCTAACCACCAAAATTCAAGAATTGAAGCAAAGGGTTGCTTCAGGGGAGACTGGTAATGTGGACTATTATGCTTTGATTGGATTGAGACGAGGGTGTTCGAGATCCGAATTGGAGAGAGCTCATTTGTTGCTTACTTTGAGACACAAACCTGATAAGTCTACCAGTTTCATCGATAGATGTGAGTTTGCGGATGAGCGTGATGTAGATTCGATTAGGGACAAGGCTAAGATGTCTGCTTTGTTATTGTATAGATTGATCCAGAAAGGTTATACGAGTGTAATGTCGACCATCATGGACGAGGAAGCTGCAGAGAAACAGAGAAAGAAAGCCGCAGCTGCATTGCAAGCAGCAGCTCAAGCAATCCAAGTTCAGGAAACTCATGAACTAATCAAAGTGGAAGAAGAGTTTAATAAAGTCTCAACAATGGCGGTTTTGGAGGTCTCATCCAATTGTAATAGGGTCGAAAACAAAGCCACGACCCCAACATCTCAGTCGGCGTTTCAAGGTGTGTTCTGTAGAGACCTTGCAGTTGTTGGGAATTTGCTATCTCAGGCTGGGTTCAATCGTCCAATTTCAGTAAAATATGAGGCATTGACCTGTTGATTAGGATATGTTCATGTTCATGTTCATAATCTCCGGGAAATCAAACCACTTCGTGGGTTTGAAGTAATTAGATGTTTTACACCGGCGGGGGAATCTGATTCTGTTCCCATGTTTGTACAAAAGGAAAATTTTTACTACTGCCAGATGCCGGGAAAATTTTGCCCCTCATTTTCATTTTCTAGCTCTTTCTCTCTCTTGCTGTACAGAGTTAATTCAGTTTGCATTTTGTTTAGTAGCTATTTAAATTTGGCGTCATTTTCTTTCGCTTTCCTTCTTTCAATTTTATCCGTATTCAATGGGAGGGTAAATGCGAGGGTAAATGCTCTCTGTTATGGCCTTTGCAGGCAGGGGGAGAAAGGTAAAAGCTTTTGGCTTTCTCTCCGGTGTCTTGTCTGTTCACCCATCAGTATTTACGGATCCTTTTTTGCAGGCCTATCCATCACACACTTGCCAAAAGGACCCAAAACCTGACACACCACAAAGATTTCATTACACGAAACTTCTGTTATATACAATAAATCTTTTGCTACATGCGCTCAATTACTATTTGTCGCATTTCACTGTATAGGATAATAGGACAATGTTGTATAGATGAACTTTACTGTTTATTTCTACCCAAAAGTTGGATTGATATGGAATATGTCAGTTTTTTCACAGTTCTGGGTGATGTGTTATAGAATGGGTCGAATCAACACTCAATACAACAACACCCCATTTGGGTGGGTGCCGGGGGGGTTGAGATTGCTTTTCAAACTTTTACCTGCCATGATTAATACCATGGGCAGGTAATTAGTGCTTTGTGCTGTGGTGTTCTGCTTTTTACGCTCAAAAACCTTTTTTCACCGTACCCAATGTAGTACAAATTTTTTTTCGTGGAATAGAATTGTTTCGGTCCTTAGTAACGTTTAAAATTTTTATTTTTTATTTTTATTTTAATACTTAGAGAAAATTAAAAAAAAATTCATTTGATAATCGTTTATGTTTTTCGTTTCTGTCATCGTTTGATAAACAAGAGGCGATTTTCAAAAACAAAAAAAAATCGTTTTTGATTTTCGTTTTTGATTTTTCAAAAACAAAAAACGAAAACGTTACCAAACGGGACTTTCAATTTTTGTTTTAACTCATTGTTATATTCCACAGTAACGAGTTCAAACTTCATCCTCATCCTATTTTACGGGTAAAAATTATAATATTTTATTTTTTTACTAAATATTTTATAGAGTAGATTTTTTTTAGCCTATTTTATCTGATCAAATGTATTATTCTTATTTGAATTCTGTCCACAAACAATTGTGTGCACATAATATTTTTTAGTTATTAATTTTTTAATTATTTTAACAATTCAATTTAGTAATCTGTATTAATTAACCAATACAATAATATTAAAAATATTAAAATGTTAAAAATTTAACACAAACACACACACAAACGTCATTGTAGCAGAATTAAAAGATGAATTATTATAACAACAATAAGGTAATAATAAAACATATATGTCAATAGAAATTTTTTGAAAAGTAAACATGGCATTAAGCCTATTCAGATTAAGTAATAAACATAAAAAAAAATTATATTAAGAATCTAAAAGATATTGAAAATAAATTAAAAAATTGGGATATATCCCAATATCCAACTAAAAAAATATATAATATTAAAACTTTTGATTTAAATATAAATAAATATATATACGTGTAGGGTCAGGTAAGAAGATGAAATTTTTATGAGTATTTCGCATTCTTACTTGATTTTTTGCAATTGTCAATTAATAAGGTTTGGTATGGTCAGATAGGATCGAAATATTCGAATAATTAAAAATTTGAACACCTCTAGTTGACAAACTTTCTCATAAAAATATCTCACCAAAAAAAAATAACTCAAATATTCTCAAAAAACAACCCTGTAAATAATATTTTAAAGTTACTATATGAGGATTGAAGAACACTTTTAAAGCAGTAGTGTCTCGGTAATTTCAAAACACTTCACCTTTTCTTAACAATGTCATTCCGAATAACTATTTTTTAAAAGTGCTTGAATTTAGAAAATAATTTTTATTTTGAAAATAGAATTTTTGTGCTGCATGGCTGTGGTGAAAAACTCCTCTAACTTCTTTAATTGAGAGTTGTAAGGGGGGTGGGGGGGAGGTTACAATACAAAAAATTATAATTTTTTAAAGTTAAATTATAATTTTTTTGCGATATAAATTATAATTTTAATAGATATAATCGATCATAGAATATTGAGACTGATACTGAGAATTCATAGTCGATCGTGGGTGTCTATGATTGATCATTGTCTGCCATTGAATAATTATAACTTTTTTTTTTAATATTTTAACTAACGATAGGATATTTATGAGTTACGATAGCCAATGATACGGTAGACTTTGTCCATAAGGTGTGGAGAAACATTGTTTTATTAGACCATCTAGTACTTAATAAAGAGGTTCGTTGAGAATCAATCAACACGCTTGGTTAATTAAGCACCTACTGTGCTTAATTTTCATGATTTGGAGCACGCGTCTGTGCAACAAGAAAGTAACTATTGAGTGCCAGAAGGAGCCAAGGAGGGTCATCAATGATAAAGTTTGACCATGATGATGGTGAGTGGTGTACGTTACCACCATTTTATTCTGGGTAAAGCAAGCATCATTGTACAAAAATTAGCAGTAAATACAGATTAGTTTTAATTCATTTTAAGTTGTATTACAATTTAATTAGATCATGTTACAGAGAAAATTAACATCAAATTGAGTAGTAATCTAGGAAGCATGGATACGATACGATACGAAACGAATACGGCGATACGACAAAATTTAAAAAAACAGGATACGGGTACGGCCAGAATACATTTATAATAAAATATATTTTACATTTTACTATTAATTAATGACTTAGAAATTATAATTTTTCAATAATTCTTTAAAATTAGTAAGTAAATTTTAGAATTTTTACCACGAAAAGGATTTAATATCATCTCATTATGATATGTTCATAAAATGAGCATGATCAATTGAAGGAATCATAACCATATTTAACTAGTTAGTTTTATAAGTATTTATTTTTAAAAATATAGTGTAAGTGACTTATTTTTTTATACTCTCTTAACATGTAATAATACATAACACTTAAAAAACACTCGTGTCTTCAAAATCAAATGAAATTTTGTTGATGTTTTATATTGTATGTGAACTTCAAAGAAGGGGTATAGCTTAAAATTGAAAATTGTACATCTTGTTTCATATTTAAAAGTATCCACATATTTTATTAATTATTGGATACGGATGATGCATATCCGATATGTATCATCGAATATCCGATGAGTATTGTATTCGATACGGTATCTGATACATGTACATCGACCTTAACGAAATATCCGTGCTTCATAGGTAGTAATCAATTATTGTAATTATTGGTAGTGTAGTCTTGCCATTTTATCGTGCAAAAGCAAAACCTTCTAAGAAGAGGTCTATTTTCAATGAATATTCTAGTTTTGACTTAAATGATCTGCTTTTAACCGGACCAGAGAAAAAATTAGTTGAAGTGCGCACAAACTAGCTCGGATACCCTGAGTGTTAAACTTTAAAAAAATAAAAAATAAAAGCTTTATTATATTCTTGACCAAAAGGATTACAAATAGTGGGAAACTTTGAGAAATTGGAAATTTTTACGATGTACACATTATTTTTTGTTTTACAGGTTTCCACGCCACACCCCCAAGCAATGTAATTTATTTAGTAATGTATATGTATAGGTTACTTGAGGAATGAGCGCTTCCCTTCCACGCTAGCTAATCAACATGCTCATGATTCCCCCACTAATCAGTTCATAAAAAAAAAAGTCGTTAGTATCGATTCCAACTTTAATTTGCTTGTGATTTCAGTCTCTAACTTTTTATGTAGGCTCAATTTACTCTCATCAATGAGTTTTGCCAACATTGCTAATACAAAATGTTGTATAATAAGGGTATCTCCAGTACTGAGTCAAATTCAAATTTAAGTAAAAAATTTGATTTATTATGAACTTTTTCAATGGATAAAATTAAATTATATTCAAATCTTTTTAAAAAAATTTCTTGCTGCGTTAGCAATGCATGAACAGAAAATGTAAAGAAGATGTTCTCAGAAAGACAACCCTCTTTCTTGCTGCATTATGTGCAGATGAGAGTGGCATTAAAAAATAGGTGTAGATGAGAGAAGGTGAAGAGAGAGAGAGAGAGAGAGAGAGAGAGTCACGTGCATGCCAAAAACAAAAATAAAAAAAAAATAAATGAAACTTTATCTAACATAAAACTCACAACTGATTCAATAGTTACATTGAATTAGGTCATTATAGCATTACACGAAAAAAGAAAAAAAGAAAATTTGTGAGAGACCAGTAGAATATGTTTTTAACCACAAAATAGGGATATCGGTTAAATTCAAGAGTCATGGGAAAAAAGGGTCAAATTCAAAACAGTTCAATTTGCAATATGCTCTGATCAATGGCCTACTTGTCTTGAAATAATTCGAGCACTAGTGTTTAAGACAGTGGAAATCCCTTGTGGGCATCAATAACTTTATCTACACAATGACATGATCCTTAGCTGGATCTGCTGTGTGATGCATATGGCTAATAGCTCCTCCATAACCATGACAGAGTTTGTTTTATACAAAATAAATAAATTCAAAAGCTCCATCGCTTTTTATTAATATTAAATAGTTAAAAAATAACTTCCAACTGTAAGTGTGAAAGTCTATAGTGGGGAGAAGGTGGAAAACATGCCTTCACGTCTCAATTTCTTGTTTTAATTTATATATATATATACATATAGAAGAATGCTATACTGACCAAATTTTAGGACCAAATTTAAAAGACAAATGACATGGCAGCATATGATTTAAAGTTTTTATTGGGACCCAAATGACATGACACCAAATAAATGAGCCCAACTCAGCTGCCATGTCATTTGGGCTCCAAATTTAATCCCAAAATTTGATCAGTGTAGCATTACTCATACATATATGTGAACTTGGGAAACAGATGAAAATGAACGAATGTCAGTCAAAGATTAAATATAAATTAGTAATTGTCAATGTTTACTCTGACAAACATAATATATTTTTTTTGTAATGACAGAAAAGGCCAGCAGGGGCTGTGCACAGTTTCTACGGAGGGTATCAATTTTTTGTAGTTCAGACTTCAGACTTGAGAAGCAATGAGGCATCTCTGATCTCCCAGCTCTCCCTGGACTCTCTGAGTTCTAAATCTCTTAATCAAAGTGTTTATTGGGGTCTGGGTATATGACTCGCTATCAAAGTAGCTTAATGTTCAAGCAAGACAAGTAATGATAGTGTTTTAATAGTTTATACATTGAGTTTTTAAGTTCAAGTTTCGTTGAGAAATATTTTTATTGACTTGATAAATGCATGATTTTTAATGACCACATATGCATTATTGATTGTGTATCTCAAATTTTATCGAATTTATGTAGCATATGGCTGGTGAAGACTTGCCGAGTAGGCGATACACAAACTGTGTGTGTGTGTGTGAGAGAGAGAGAGACGAGGAAGATTAACTCATAAAATATTATTTCATCTTAATGAATTTATAAAGACTACTGTCTCTTTATATACAAAAGCTAATAGCTTAATTAACCAACAACTAACCCTCTAACAGATTGTTATACTAACAATAACAACCAACATGTTGAGCTAGAATATTCTATCAAACTCAATCTAACATCTATCTAGTGTGACACTTCTCCATTGCAGTCCATGTGAGCTGAGTTATGCACATTGTTGAGCTCAGCTGAATAAATATGGTTATCACACCCCCTCAAACTGATGGAGGGAGACCAACCAGCAATTTGTCTCTTAGTAAAAGAAATCGAGCTAAGTCGAGACCCTTTGTGAATATATCAGTAACTTGATCTGTGGAAGTGACCTAATGAACTGCAAGCTGTTTGTTGGTCACTCTCTCTCTGAGAAAGTGAAAATTTATCTCAACGTGTTTTATTCTTGCATGAAACTTGGGATTGGATGCAAGAGTCAAGGCTAAGATATTGTCACACTACAATTTGAGAGATTGAGAGAGCTGAATATGCAGATCTTTCAATAGGATTTTGAACTAGATAAGTTCTACAGTGGTGTGTGCTATAGATCTGAACTCAGCTTCTGTAGAGGACCTAGAAACTGTAGTTTACTTATTGGCAAGTGGCAACCCAATGAATTGGATTAGAACCAAAGTAAAGAATCAGGCCTGTGGTGGATCTCCTGTCATTGGGATCCTTTGCCCAATTTGTATCTGTATAAGCTAAGAGATGAAGAGAGTTGGGATGAAATGAGATGCCATGGATTATAGTATCCTTGAGATACTTTAGAATCTTTTTAACTACTGCAAAGTGAACATTAGTAGGATTGCTCATGTCCTAGCACACATGGTTGACAGAGTAAGCAATATCTAGTTTGATAAAAGTGAGATACTGAAGGGAGCCTATAATGCTTCTATATAGAAAAGGTTCTGGAAGTAGAGATCTATCTGTTTTGTTTAGTCTGGCAGTGGCTACACATGGTGTCTTGCAAGGTTTACACTTAGATATGTTGGTTTTGGTAAGAAGATCAAGAGTGTATTTTATCGAATTTATGTAATCGTATGACTGCGGCGGTGCTTTTTAAATAAACCAAAAAAAGAAGTGAGGGTGTGAGTGGAATTTGAGTGAAGCAAAATGGGTAGGGAAAGTAAAACTAGATGTTTTAATGTTGGGAACATTGGAAAGAGGAGAAGTCGTGGCCAGATATGATGATGTCAGTGACACCATGTGATGGAATCATTTGCTTTCTTTCTCTTTCATCTTACTTAGATTGTTATGGCAATTTGAGTGTCAAAGCTGTCTGTGTATGTTATAAGACTGAGAAATTATTTTAATTTTCAGTTGGCAAATGTATAAAAGAAGAAGGTAGGAAACTATACAACGAAGAAGAGTATAGAGTTGGTGAGATTTGCCAAATCCTATGAACTCGTGTGAACAACGTTCTCTAATTTCAAACTAACAAGTTGGAGTTGGTCAAACAGAGAAGGTTAAGGTTCTGGGTGGGTGGGTGGGTGGGGAGACTGATCAGAGTTTTGAACTTGTTAATGGCTGCTGGATCACAGTGGATTCAAGTTTTAATGAGCTGCCACAACTGGATCACAGTTGATTCAGGATTACTGTGGACCTGCTGTCCTTTGTGCACCTGACAGCTTACATGGCCATCCAAAGCCTTGCATTGCATTGCATTGCTATAAAATAGAAGCAGGTGAAGTGAATTTATTA